>JANAVB010001396.1:1710263-1995263 GCA_029216955.1 Iris pallida | reverse complement strand
GTTGATATTTGAGTTGATTCTGGACTGAAATCTGGGCATGTTGGACCCTCAATATGGTGGCATAATATTCTAGATCATAATATGATATATCATATACCGTAATGTGATATACGTTTACTACTTTGTATGTTTTCCTAAAATTGCTATCTTCAGCTCTAGACCTGTTTCAGTTTTGATGCTCAATGGGTTCTTTTTTCCTCTTGAACTCTCAATATAGTTTCAAGGAGTCAACATTTCAATATACAATATGTCGGCCGATACTTTAAAATTATATGAAATAGTAGTCACCCCCAAGGTTGACTATTTTTACTGAAAGTCAAAGTAGAGTAAACATCTGACCTAGATTGGACTAAGAGTTGACAAAGTCAACTATAGGTCAACCCTTGACCTAGTTTGACCTTGTTTGACTTTGTTTGACTTAGCTTGACCTTGTTTGACTTTGTTGTCTTCATGTTTGTTAAATGACACCCAGATGCTAGTTTTAGTTGTTTAAATGACACCCAGATACTAGTTTTAGTTTCAGTTTGCTTTGGTAACTCACTATTGCTCATTACTTGGTACTAGTTTTAGTTGATTGTGTTTTTTTAAGTCTAAACAAATGACACCCAGATATTACTTGTGTGTATGAGATAGCTTGAGTTGACTCTGGTCATTATTGGTACTTGAATTATAGGTTAGGCTTGGATAGCCTTGAATGGTGTGTGCTAGCTAGTATTGGGATACCAATAGCGATAAGGTAAAGGGTACCTTGGTAGGTCATGACTAGAAATAGGATATTTGACTTAGATTGACCTTGTTTGACCAAGGTTGACTATTTGACCTAGTTTGACCTTGTTTGACTTTGTTTGACTTAGCTTGACCTTGTTTGACTTAGTTTGACCTAGTTTGACCTTGTTTGACTTTGTTTGACTTTGTTTTACTTAGCTTGACCTTGTTTGACTTAGTACAACCTAGTTTGACCTAGATTGTATATCATTGTTATTAGTAACTGTTCGCTACTAATGTGTGTCCCATAATAAGACATAATATACGAATTTGTGCCTGTTGGATAATGTGTGTCCATCTTTGCAGAATTATTTTCAAATGGATATGAATTACTACTTGCGGAATCGTTCATGGATGTACAATCGTCGTCCTGATAATATGTGTGGTGTGCGGGATGAATACATAGCGGGAGTAGAGCAGTTCCTGCAGTTTGCTAAGGCGTTCCCTCAGTACATGGACGGCACCAAAATTAAGTGTCCGTGTGTGAAATGTCATAACGTGAAATATTATCCAGAAGTGGAAGTGACATGTCATTTGTACTCGAGGGGTTTCACGCCTAATTACTATCAGTGGACCGCACACGGAGAACTTGTGTCTTTAGCATCAGAGCCGGAGCCTTACGTTGAGCCGTATATGCATGCGGGACCTAATTTTGTTTTAGATAATCATGCATACGACGACGGGTACGTGAACATGGTTTTCGACGCTACGGGGCCTAGTTTCGTTCATGATGCACCTGAGGAGGCACCGAACGCCGATGCTGCACAGTTCATGGAGTTGCTGGAGAATGCAAGGACTCCATTGTATCCTGGTTGTGAGGATCATTCACCGTTGGAGGTGGTTACAAGACTGTTGAGCATTAAGTCAGATTTTAACATGTCGCAAGAATGCTACAACCGAGTGTTGGAGTTAATTATAAAGATCTTGCCGGCGGGTTCTAAGTTGCCTAAAGACTTCTACCGGTCTAAGAGGATGGTGAGATCGCTCTGGATGGGATACGAGAAAATCGATTCCTGTCGTAATGGGTGCATGCTGTACTACAAAGACGACAAGGACGCAGATGTGTGCAGATTTTGTGGTACTGGTCGCTATAAGACAACTAGTACAGGAAGGTCTACCGGTGCAAGAAGACCGACCGATTCAATGCACTACTTGTCTTTAACGCCGTGGTTGCAAAGATTATTTATGGTGAAAGAGACGGCCGAAAATATGAGTTGGCACATACGAGAACAGATTGAAGGAGTGTTAGATCACCCATCCGATGGAGAAGCGTGGAAGCACTTTGATCGAGTGTATCCAGATTTTGCTTCAGATCCGCGAAATGTCAGGTTGGGACTATCTTCTGACGGTTTTACTCCTTTTGGTCTTTCGGGATCCCAGTATTCGTGCTGGCCTGTGATTGTTACTCCGTATAACCTACCGCCTTGGATGTGCATGAAGACTCAGTACATGTACCCGTTCGAGCGACATTTGAATCACCTAAAAAGAAAGGTGAAAAATAAGGCACGGGTCGAGGGTTCTATTTGTGAAGCCTATGTTCTCGAGGAGATTACAAACTTTTGTTCGATGTATTTCAAGCCTCATGTTGTAACTAATAGAACGAGAGCTTCCAGAAACGACGAGGGAGATCATGAAAGTAAAGATACAATACTGAAGGTATTCAATGCTCCAGGAAAGCCATCGGATAAGATGAAAAGAGATATCTGAACGATGATGAGCTAAGGGCTGCTCAGGTGTATGTATTACTCAACTGCGACGAGGAGGAAGTAGAGAAACTGGAGGGGTAAGTAATTAATACGTCTATATTATTTTAATAGTGTTAATTATTATACTATTACATTAATTGAACGATGTTGTTTTCAGCATATTTAATGATGATGTGAGGTCGGGTAGGCCACACATAACAGAAGAAGAACTAGAACAAGAAATGAGGCGTTATTTTCCATCATGGTTGAGTGCATATGTAAGACTTGAGAACTCTGTAATTACCTTTTTGTATATGCACTTGATTGAGAATGAGCTTAATTGCTTCTTTCATGGTATTTAGGTCGATCGTCCATACGCAAGACTTGAGAATGAGTCTATTAGAACGCTAGCCAAGGGACCAATTTATGCTGCAAAAATATGGCCAAGCTACTGTGTTAATGGGTTTAGGTTCAAGTCAACAACTTGCCCGATCAGTGACAACTTTGTGGATCTTGATTCTACCAAAAATAGCTGTTTGTGTATCAGATCTTCGAACTACAAAGATGTTGATACGGGCAACGATTTCTATGGCATGTTACGGGAGATTGTGGAGCTGACATATAGTTATGGAATAGAGCCTGCTAAGATTGTGTTATTCAGGTGTGATTGGTTCAATCCGATTGAAGGTCAAGGTTGGAAAGTAGACAAGCACGGTCTTGTTGATATAAACTATCGGCGTCGATATCAAGCCTATGAACCATTTGTCCTATCAAGTCAGGCTCAGCTCGTGTACTTCACAAGTTATCCTAAACGGGAAACAACAAGGTCGGACTGGTGGGCAGTATGCAAGACCAAAGCTAGAAATACCTTTGAGGTTGACGATATAGCTTATCAACAGGATGAACTACCTCTTGTAACAAATATTATAGAAGTGGACACGACGGAAGTTTCCTATTACACATCTAATTGTGTAGAAGAAGTAGAATTTTCTGAAGAGGAAGATGCAGATGAAAGTGAAGATGTAGAGGAGGAAGAAGAAGAAGAAGAAGAAGATGAGCTAAACGAACTAGATGAATTTTCAGAAGAGGATTAAATCTGTACGTTTGTTTTATCATCATATTTGACACTTTAGTGACACTTCTATCATATAAATCTGTGACACTTCAGTGACACTCTATTGACACTTTTATTGACACTTCAGTGACACTTTTTGACTATGATATTTTTCAAAAATCTGTGATGTCTATCATATAAATATATTTTTTTGTTTTATTGTCATATGTTTTATTGTCAGGTATGACTAGACCATTCGGACGACGCGGAGGATTATATATTAGGCAGTCCCGTCAGCCTCGGGCTGGGGATGGAGAGGGCAGTTCCGTACCCTCATCCTCATCTTCGAGTACGCCAGTGTACCATTCTGTTCCCGGTCCATTACCGGGACAGGCTAGTTCTAGCAGGTTGGTGACTCCTCCCTCGTCGTCCAGCCTTCCTGTTCCCGGTCCATTACCGGGACAGGGCAGTTCTAGCAGGTTGGCGACTCCTCCCTCGTCGTCCAGCCTTCCTGATCCCGCGTCCAGCATCCCTGATCCCCCGTCCAGCATTCCTACTGTCGACGGCTCTATGGAGGGAGCCCACGCCGATCATATGGAGGACGGCGATCAGACTGATCCTGCCCAGGCAGGAGGTGAGAGCGACCCTCCATGCGCTCCCCCGGGCGAGACACGTATGGAGATTTGGACGGACGGACCTATGAAGTAAGTTAATTAATTATTATATATTTCTCAAATGATTATATGTACATATATATTCATGAAAAATTATTATTGTATAGATATCGGCCTTCTGCAGTACAGAGACAGCTGGGGACATTTGTGAGGCAGAACTATGGTGGGCCTTGGCTCAACTACTCAGATGCTCCCGCAGATAGGAAGGCCTTTTGGTTCGCCCACTTCAAGGTAAAAAATTTGTTTATTTTTAAATTTTAATAATCATTTGTGTATATTATACAACTTTTGTATTTTACTTCTTGTAGAGGACCTATTTCTATCCACCACACCGGGCGACGAGGATCGATGGCCAATTTCCTGCCGTCATAGCCAAGCTCATCCGTGATGCGATCGACGACCAAAAGCGTCGTGATCGCGCCGGACGTCCGATCCAGGGTTGGATTACGCCAGAGCAGTGGACTGCGATGAAGGCTAGATTCAGCGAGCGCCAGTACCATGAGCGGTCTGAGAAGGCCAAGGTGGCGCGGTCGAGCGCCGGTAAGTGGTGTGGCGGCTCTATTCCGATGACGGAGCATTTTCGTCGTCTGGTACGTTTCCTATGACGGACATTAATTTATATATAGTTCGATATAATGTTTAATACTAATAATAGATAATATATTTTAACAGGTAAAGAAGGGTGAGGACCCGAACATGGTGACCGTCTTCCTGGTCACCCATCGGAGGGCTGGGGACTTCATTGACGAGAGGACGACGCAGGCATATGTAAGTTCTATTCAACTAATATTAACTGACTATAATTTAGAAAACAGGAAAATAGATATCAATATAGACTTTAGTAAACACTTACACGTTAGCAAACATGTTCTAGGCCGAGTTTGTTCGGCTACAGAAGGAGGCGGCTGATGCTGCTGCTGCTGCTAGTGCGCAAGCAGAGGGAGGGGCTGGTACTTCCTCCCAGCCGCCTGCAGAGCCATCGCCGGACGAGCTCTGGATGACCGCCGTTGGCGGTCTTCAGAAGGGTACGTACTACGGTACGGGATCCTACGGCGCGTATTTGGCTTCGGAGTCATCCCGGGCCCCCTCTGTCAGTGCGCAGTCTCCGGCTACGCAGGCGTCGTCACGAGCTGAGGATGTTCGTCGTCAGATCGAGGAGCTGCGTCGCGAGTTGCAGCAGCAGATTTCTGATGCGGTCGAGCGACGATCCGACCCTCCGATCGTCACCGGACGATTTGATGCGGTCGAGCGCAGTATACATGAGCTGATGAGTCTGCATCAGGCTACAGCTGCCAACTTGCAGACGCTCACCGAGTCTACGCAGCGCACGGAGCGTAGACAGCTCGAGCTGGACGGATCGCAGAGGAGCCTTTCTCTCTCAGTCGCTCAGTATACTGAGAAGGTGGTGAGTGCCCTTGCTGCGCATGGTGAGCGACTGCGAGAGCTGGAGCAGGTACGTCCTCCGGGTCTATCGACGGCGCCGACTCCAGATACTGTACTGCCTCCGGCGCCGACTCCAGACATTGTACTGCCTCCTACTGCCCCTACGGTACAGCTCACCCAGGAGCAGTATGACTACATTCTATCCCAGTTGCGCGGCAGGGGTCCGCAGTGATTTTATTAGTTTTTTTATGACTTGTATGTATTGGCCCTATGGGCAAATTGTTTATTCATACACTGTTATTTATACACTTGGTGGGAGACTTTTTATCATCTTCCACTTTTATTTGACTCTATTGGATGTTTGTGAGGATGTGTGTCTTTGATATTTACTTTGCACTGCCTCCTATTTTTATTGTGATATTTACTGTGATATCTGCGACTGGATGACAAATATACCTACGCTGGGTTATAAGCGATGATCTGATATACAAAGGAGATGCTGCCGAAATTTTAAAAAATATATTGTGTATTTTTGTTATGATGTGTGTCTGTATTTACAGTGAATGTGAAATACAGTGTACGGAACCATCGACAGTTTCGATTACTGTTGTATGTTTTATCTTGGATAAAAATAGCAACAGTTCAGGGTGCACTTCTGAGAGCTTCATTTTCACGTCCTTCACTTTCTCGGACGTCGTAAAGGTTCCCGAAAAGGTGAAGGACGTGAAGAGGAAGCTCTGAGAAGTGCACCCTGAACTGTTGCTCTTTCTATCAAAAATAAAACATACAACAGTAAGCGAAACTGTCGATGGTTCGAACACTGCACTTCACACACACTGTAAACACAGACACACAGCATAACAAAAATATCAATTATATTTTTTTAAAATTTTTTTTATATTAGCGACGTATAGCGACATTCTGCGACGTACTGCGACGTCACACAAACGTCGCTATACGTCGCTAACTAGCGACGTTACGTCGCTCGACGTCGCTAATATACGTCGCTACGATGCCCACGTGGCCACGTGGATGCCATGCCTCGTCATCATTTACAAACTTTTGAAGCGTCGCTAGTGGTCGCTTTACGTCGCAATGTTGGCGACGTACTTATACGTCGCTCTCTGTCGCTCATTTGGCGACGTCTAGCGACAATGGACGCCGCGTCGCAAATAGCGACGTTCGACGACGAAATTACCATCTGCGACTTGCCTATAAGCGACGTAGGTTTTTCGTCGCTAAATACGTCGCAAATCAGTGTTAGCGACGTACTGCGACGTATTTAGCGACGTCTCCTGACGTCGCTAATCTAGGTTATTTTAGTAGTGTATGAGCTAAAATAATTAAACAGCGAATGGCAAGGTGTCTTGCCTGGTAGGGCACCTGGTGTGCTGCGATAATCAATGTGGCACGATCTGCGACTTCGGTGCAACAACTATGCATGGTGACCTCGGATGGTGGCACGGCCAGTTCCATTGGGCCCAGAAGGGTCAATTTAGTTAGGGTCGGTAGTAGGATGTACAGAACTTGGTAAGAGGATAGGGAATATAAAGGATTGGTCATGGATATAAGACAGTTTCGAAAGAAATAGGATAATAATATATATACAATTTTTGAAAACTATTTATTATACTAGAAAATGAAATTATATAAGAATCCAGTCAATTTATTTATTTGGTACAAAACTATTTTAAGCTTAATAGGCCCAAAATATAGACTTTACCAAGCCAAATAGAATATCTATTTACTAAATCGCAATATATTTAATAGTAGCTATATATACAAAATTTAGTTCAATAATTTAAAATTAAGTTTGGAAATAATATTTAAAACTAATGATCATAGTTACTAAGGTAATACTCGTCAATATGCAAATATTTATATATATATACAATGTACTATGATCAAATATATATTATGTATACATGAATTTGTTTACCAAAATATATGTGCTAAATTCACATATTAGTAATAATAATAATAGTAATAGTGATAATATTAATAATAATAAACATAATAATAATAATAATAATAATAATAAAATATTTAAAAGAAACAAATAATTAACAAAACTAATCAAAAAAAAAAACAAAACACAACAAATAAAAATCAACTCAGCTCAGCTGTCCCTCAACCGAGGGACACATAATAAATAATAAAAAAAACAAGAGGGGAGAGAGAGAATGTCACGACCCGATCCCAAGTTAATGGGTCGAACCGGACCTTGCCCAGCCTGCACCGTGGTGAGACGGCGACAGTAAGCTGTTCCATTGCAGGTATTCACAACAACACAAGTACATATGTCACAACTGTTATATTCAGAAATTAAAACTTTATTTAATAAAACATTTAGAAGTACAACTGGAAAAGAAAATGCTGAAATAAAACTACAAGATCCAAATAAAAAAAAAGAAATTGCAGAAAGAAAAGACTATCTAAACATCTGGTTCAGCAGTCCCTGGATCAGCGTCCTCTAGAGACGGCTCCGGTATCGTCGCAGGGTAGAGAACCGGGTCATAATAGCTATTATAATATAGCTCATCATCCTCAGTGTTACCTAAAAATGTTGTCTCCAGTCAGGAGGGAGCAAGAACGAAATATGTATTTCATATCTTAAATAGTAATTGGAAAGTGCAGGATAAACAGTTTGAAATAATATTTTTTAGCGATTTTAAAACAGTTCTGTGTGTTTTGAATATGCAAACGTCTATGACCGGCTTGGGTTGAGCAGTAGTATCCTAGCGATACGATATGGCTTATCCCCGTGTGTAAGAGGGGTAAGTTAATACAGTTATGACATAAGGGCTTTGGTCATAAACGCCTAAACTATTCCCCCAGTCCCACAATCAGTAACAGTATCAATCAGTAGTTGAACCCCAAGATAGAGTTCCGTGTCAGCAGTGTGGTTTAACATGCAGCTTAACATTACTAAGTAAAATATAAGAATACATAATCCGAAACTTGCCTCGTATTGAATGACTGGAAAGATGAGTTGGTACCGAGGAGGAACGTCAGGTATGTCTTCGAGTTCCTACAGTTGAGAACTCGACTTAGATCCGCTGTATAACCAAGCTAAGTGTGCTAGTTGCAATTTCTAGTAGCAAGTCCTAGTCAGGTTTTAAGTTGTTATTAAGCTACAGCTAACGTTTACGTCGTAAGCTACGTGCGTTGATTAGACCAGTTAATTTGATTATTTGGAAAATAATAACAAGAACAAATTATTTTTGGAAAACTTTGTGCTTTTGTAATACATCTATGAAAATAATTTCTTCCAGTGCCAAAACATAATCTAGTTATCTTACCAATATTTTATCCATTTAATTTACTTGGTAATTCTTAATTAATTATATACGAGTAATAATTACGTTCTAACTACGAGTTACGCGTCCAATCCAAAACCACCCAAAAAGGATCAACATCAACCACCCAGAAAAGAAGTAAATCTTACACTATGCAATACAGGGGCACAGCTAACCGACCTAGAAATGTGGGCTTATGCCCTTACAAATTTTACATAAAATAAGAGAAAAAAATGTTTAGTTCCGAAATAATATGTGCAGTAACCAATTATCTATAAGTAAAATAATTCAAGTATTCAATTAAGTTATTTAAATCAAAAGTTAGGAGTCTCAGACTTGGTCCATCGTCACATCTAGCTAATACCTCAACGTCCGGTCGGACCGGTACGTTTGCATTTTGCTAGGGCCCACAGACCGGTACGGTCGTCGCCCGAAAAGTCAGTTTTTAAATCATTTCCAAAAACCAATTTGAAATCCAAATAGATAAAACTTTGTAAAAAAATTGGGCAGCATTCCCCCTATTTCAGGACAACCCAAAACTGGGAAATGCGCCAACAACAAATTCCTACAATTTGTCCCAAACCAAGGAAAAACCCATTTATATAGAAAATATAATCACAGAAATTGTTTTCGAAACATAATCGGAAAACCCGAAATGAAATCGGAAATCCCAAATCATTACCAGATAACTTAGAATCCAACCATACCAAACTCGAAATTTTCCGAGAATCCAAAACCAACAGAACCTTCCCGAATTACTCGGGAATTCCGAAAACAGCATAAAACCTCAGCACAAAACGCTAACGTAGTTAACCGAACTACAACGTAACTAAACCGGATTTCCGAGGGGAAATCGGGGACCGTTATCATCATCGACTACCGAATAAAATGCAACGGGGCAGAGAATTTATACCTCGGGATGCTCGGCTAGAGCTCTCAGATGATATAATAAAAGAAAAATAGAAGTCCAGCACAGCGACGTTCCCAAAATAGCGCTGAAAAATCAGCGACGTCGACGACGAAACGCCGTAACTCCAGAAAATAGGGCACGACAGGGGAAACAACAGGGAACTCGGCCAGAGCAGCGCTATGGCACGCTGTCGGGGCGCAGAGGGGAACGGGTCGTCGGAGAGCTGATGGGAAGGGGCACGCCGGTCGGGCTAGGGCGGCTCGGCCTCGAAGTCGCCGAAGCTTGGCCGCAGGCTCGGGACGCATGCGCCGGAGAGGCGGTCGGCCGGGGCAGCGCCGGAGTCGGGGATCCGCGGTAGGGCGCGGGGGTGGCGACGGGGCGAGGTCGCCGGAGATGGGGCGCGGGTCTCGGGGTTAGGTGGAGGAGTTGGTGGAGGGGGTTTGGATGAGTACTGTTCCAGAGAGGGAGGGAGAGGGGTTTGTGAGTATGAGAGTCGATGGGAAGTAGTTGATGAAGAGAGTAAGAGAGAGAGAGATGAGAATTTCTCCTGTGAAGGAGAAGTGGGTTTTGATGGGGTTATTAAGGGGAGTGATGGGTTGAAAACGTGTGTGGAGAGGAGATATTAAGGGAGAGGGAGAATAGGCTTTTGCCCATTCGTGGGGAGTTTGGGGTGCTGGTCCTTCGGGACCAGCTGACTTATTATTATTATTTTTTTTATATATAAAAGTTAACCAAGTCAAATAATCAGATTAAGAAAGGAAATAGGGCTCGGGCCTGGGTTTGGGCTCGGACTCGGGTCTGGGCTCGGACTCGGGTCTGGGTCCGAAAAATCAAAAGTCCAAGTTATTAATATTTTCGAAATTATTTTCCACTCAAAATGTTTAATAATATTAATAATAATAATAACTTTAGAAAAAAATGCTACTAATAATAACACAAAACTCTATTTAATAATTAACTACGAATTAATGGGTTTCACAGAGAAACGAGAAGGGGTGAAATAAAATTTTGGGTGTGAGCGGAGAGAGGGTGGCGGAGTTCGTGGTTCGGTGAGGGGCTGCGCCGGGCTCCGACGGAAGGCGGCGACGCGCTGAAGGGGGCGGTCGCGCGCGCGGTCGGGGTTTCGGAGGAGAGGAAGGGCGGCGCTCGGGAGCGGTCGCGGCTGGATGGGAGTGGAGGCCGGCGGGCGGAGCTAGGGCGGACGGCGAGCGGGGATGTTTGGTGGAGGCGCAAGGGGCTGAGGAAGGCCGCGGGGAGAGGAAGTCGGAGAGGGCGGAGTGGCAGATGCGGCGGCGGGATCTCGCTGGAGGGTTTCTCGGCCACGGTGAAGGTTCGGCAGCGCTCGTGCGGAGGGGAGAGGTGAGCAAGGAGGAGGAGGAGGAGGAGAACTCGGGGGTTCGGAAGGGGAAGTCGACCGGAGCGGTTCTCGGCCACGGTCGGCGGAGGAAGTCTGCGAAGGGCGGCGGACGGGTTTCAGTGGAAGCGACGTTTGGTCGAAGAGGGTTTCGGCAGTGGATGGAAGAGGCGGAGGGAAGAGCTCGGCTGAGAGAGGGTTCGGCGCCGGCGGACGGACGACGACGACCGGGCGTACGAGGCGGCCTGGGCTTTTCCGGCGAGGCGAGGCGGGTGAGTTTTAGATCTAGGGTTTTATTCTGTCTTCTTCTTCTTCTTTTTCTTGGTTGACGGCCGGCCGGCGATGGCCGGGGCGGGGGTTGGTTCTGGTTGTGATGGAGGGTGGCGTTTACGGCGGTGGTTGTGTGGTGATGATGGTGACGATGGTGGTGGTTCTGATTTGGTGGTGTAGGTGATGCTGGTGTTGGCAGGGGACGTCGAGGCTGGGTGGTCGAGGTCGGGTGTGTGGTGAAGGTGCTGGTGGTGTCGGGGAGACGGAATCATAGATTAGGTTTTGATTACGTCGGGGTTTGTCCGACATGGAATTTGTAAATGTAAAGATTGGAATAAGATTGGAAAGACACCGACACCGTGCACACACTTGTGGTGGAAATTTTGGAGAATAGAATACAAGGATGTGTACCTGCCTATTTATAGGATGTGGGAATTTCCGGTTGGATAAAATTAGGATTGATTTAAAACCCAAATAGATAATTCTTCTACTTAAATTAAAAACCAAATCCAAATCTAAATACAATTCTAATTTAAATCAAATCAAATTTTAGTTTAAAATCGAATAGGATAAATCAAATTTTCAAATATTTATCTATTTAAATAATTCCAAAAATCAAATCAAGATTTAAATGGCCACAATAACTTCCAAATATATTTTTCAAAATACTAATAATAATAATTTCGAAAATAATAAATATTTTTAAATATCTTTTTGAATAATAAAATATTAATATTAATAAATCTCGAAAATTACATTAATAAAATATTTATGCAATATATGTACGTACTAAAAATATTATTTATTTTTAATAACTGTATAAACGAAAGCCTTTGTGAAAATAAAATAAATAAAATAATGAACTTAAAAATTTTGGTACGATAGCTAAATAATTATTATGTATAATATTTTAAAACCATAAAAATAGAAGAAAAGTATTTTTTTAAAATATGTACGCTCGCACATAATCGCACTCGTCGAGCAAATTCGAAAAATAAATTTCGTGCGCGACGTAAAATACGACTACGCGACGTACAATATAAATTTTAAAATCCGTTCAAATATTAATAAAAAAAATATAGTAGAAATTTAGGGGTTTTACACTTGGTGAACCTATCACACCCCATCTCCATTTGGCCCTAAAAATCCGTACAATTATCTAAAAAAATCTTTATTTAAATCAATTAAATAAATAAAAATATTTCAAAAAATATTTTCGGGAAGGGGAGCTACAGCTAATACCCGCATGAATATACACACACAAACATCCGACATCCCTCGTAGACTATCTACGCAAGAGAGGTCACTTTGGCGACATCTTGTTTCAATGAGTCTACCTAGAATATTGGACAACTATTGTTAGTCATAAAAGGCACCAAAAATTGAATGTTGACTAAATTTTACAAAACTGAATCATGTCCAAAACTTTATATATATGCATATTTAAAAGATTGTAGCTCAAATAAAATAATCATATAGTTTTGGTCTGAAAACCAAATCATGATAAACCACAATATCATGATACAATATATTCAAATTTGAACATATAGTTTGTTTATGCAAGTCTTACGATTATTTTACTTAGAACATACAATACAAAACCAAATAAACTTTACGATAAAATGCTTCATGCATGTATCAAAATTTAAAATATACAGTATATTCAACTTATTAATTCAATGCATAAACAAACTTGCATAAACAAAACCAAACAAATTAATTTAATAAATTCACGATTCAAAATTCAAAGTTGATGGCATTTGAATGCGGTCAAATCCTTTTACAGGAAAGCCTATCGACATACTTAATTGCCATAGGTCAATATATCAAACTACAAAATTTTATAGGCACTTATGGCCCTTACTGATTGCTAACTCATGTGGCATAAAGACAACAAAAAATTATATTACAATTTCCAGTATCCTCAACTTCCAAACTAAGGAATATTAATATCCACGTATAATGAATTAACAAAGTAAAATCCGAAGTTCACCATTTAAACATAGTCAATGTTTACATTTAAGATACAAAATTACTTCTGATTGTATAACCAAAATTCAAACATTACTTGATAATGGCCAACCAAATGAAGGCATAATCATGATTATTATCTATCTCTATCAAACGAGATTATGACTATCAAACCAAACTTAAACAGTAAAAATATTTACTTCAAAAAAAAAAATACGGAAGGTCCAATCAAGGCCCAAGGCGCCAGATTAAGGTTTTGGTCCAAAAAGGTGTGGGTGAATCCCACTCTCAACAAAGTTGTTTTTTTTTTGAACTGAAAAACAAAATCGGAAGATCCGCATAGTGCAAACAGAGTTGACCTAAAAAAAAATCGGAAGTATCCGCATAGTGCAGACAGTTCGAATTTCTGAATTCTCAACAATCATTAAAAAATAATAATAATTTTATTTATATTAAAAATCAATAGTATGCAAAAGGAGATCTAAACTGGTGGATCAAAACAACAAAATAAATTATCCAACAATTGAAACCCTAAAATAAATTAAATAAACAATTTAGGGTTCCTGAGCAACAACAAAAAAATCGATTCTGAAACTTCGACCTCATAAATCAAACAAGGGATGCTCTGATACCACTTGTTAGAAATTTTATTGTGCCATGTCGATTCATGAGATGAAGAACATAAATTAATTGCGGAAGCGTACCTGAATCCATTGTCTTTGCTTGACGGATCTTGAAGCAAACGTCTCTTTATGGGGTTTGATCTTCCAACCCGCTACGGTCCTTAATAACAAAGATGAAATCTTTGTTCCTCTCTTTGTTGATGGGAATACAGAAGAGAATAGAGAAACCATCTCTTTGGTGGCCGTATGAGTTGGGGACCATAACCCTAATGAATACACATATATATAGATATGTGTATTGTGATATTTCTAATTTGACCCCTCATCAAATTAGAGTTATCTCCGGTATCTACACATTAATTCCATGACAATTATACCCTTAAGTCAATTTTTCAAATAGACCACTTTAATTTGGTTTAATTATTTAAATAGTCCAAACACAATTAATTTTACATGTGTGGTCCCATAATTATTGAATAATTCCAACACAACCTTGTGCGGGTGGCTCAGCCACAATTCGAGCTCGCTGACTTCGTGTGGCTCAAGGAGGCGAGTAGGAAGAAGCAATACTTCATCTACTGGTTATTGATGGGCAGGCTTATGACGTTGGATAGATTGGCGAGATTCGGCATATGGAATGGAGATCTTGTATGTAGCAAATGTCAGATGAGCAATGAGGACATGCCTCACTTATTCTTCAAATGTGTGGGGTCGCAGAGGATATGGGAGGACCAGTGCGTTAAGCTGAATATTACCAGGGGAGGGACACATACCATCCTCAGACGTGGTTGAAATTATCAGGCAACTGAAGACCAGAGGCAGTGTGTGGTACATGGAGGCACGCTTGAGATTTTCTGCTACAGTGTGGCATATTTGGAAGGAATGGAACAATCAGATATTCAAAGGGATATATATTATTTTCCAAAATGTAATAAACATGCCGAGGACCAAAGAGAAGGGACAACCCAGACATGATGTCGAAATCCACCAAAAAATCACAACATAAAATACAATAATATTGACGTAGAAATTTGACAAAAAATCACAGAGATATTGGAGTCCAATCCAAAAAAAAGTTCCACTAAAATACACCAATCCATTTACAAACTTCTCTCACGAGTGGTTTATATAATGTTTGAATCTTAATCCTATATTATATGCTTTCTTTTTCGTGCATGGGTTCATTGTCAAATTCTATTCCTTCTCATCACATTGAGATTATGTTTCTTCTTTTACACAATATGTTTAGACTTCTTCAACAAGTTTATATGGTTTTCATGTGTGATACATACTTTTAAAATATACGTATCTATAATTTGAGAGAGAAGTTAACTAAAAAAAATACATTCATTAAGTAACCGATTTTCGATTTATTATTGGATGGATTGGAGGCCAATATTTGAACCCTAATTGTCAAGGATTTCGGGTTTAGGAACCTAAAACAAACCACATATAATATTAGAATAACAATAACCGTGTCAGCTTAATACTGATTTGCTATAGGGATAAGATGCGATTGATTCGGTTCAACGAATCAAAATTTTATAAAAATTGAAGTTCAACCTAACCATTTTATAAAAATCTAAATTGAACCTTAATTTTGTAAAACCGACCGAACTTAACTAAAATCGTACAGTTTTGCATACTATGCCATGCTAAGGACTAATTTGTTTTGAAAGACCCTTTGCGTAATGGACGGACCTAGGGTTTTAATAGTAAATTATTCACAACAAAAAAATTTAGTCAAATTTTACCACAAAATTTGACGGTCAAAGTGTATTAAAATAACAAAATATACAAATATAATAAAGTCAAATTAAATACAATTTTCCATATGTTAAACACATCTCAAGTCTATACCAGATCAAAGATTCAAATTCCATTTTACAATATATTAATATATATAGGCTAAAATACTTAAGTAATTGTATTTCAGTTTTCGGATGACTAATCAACCCAACCTGGCACGAGTCTACCCAGCCCGGCACGAGTCTAGCACGAAAAAGTGGTATATGTGTCGGCCATGTCCAGATAATCGTAGGAATGGGTTAGCCCGACCAAGTATATCCGGAACATGTCGGACCACATATATCGACCCATAAGATATACAATAATGCTAAGTTTACTACCAAATTCTTACAACCTCACTCACCAACTTCTTACACATGGGTCCCACCGGATCCCACCACCCCTCACACCCCCCTGCTACATGGGCTCCATCCGACCCCACCACTTACTCCTCTCCTCCAATCGAAATTCGACACGTGGCGGAAGTAAAGGAGTTGTAAGAATTTGGTTGTAGGCATAGCATTGCTCTAAGATATATAGGTCCGGTCCGACCCGAGGTCCAGTTTTTGTTGTAGGAGGATGGTTGAGGTTTATCATTCAAATTAGATAATGCTCATTGTACTTACGTAAGTTATTTCAATTTCTGGCCATCTCAATCAGGTATGATGTTTTGGATTCAATCTCAGCATATTTTTATTAAAATTATTCATACGAAGTTTGTTTTAGGTCCTACCCATGTTAGTTTTTTTAATTTTATATTTCTTTGTTATTTGCCCTTTATTTAAGAGGATATGACTATAGAAGCATGTTATAGAGTTTTAATAAGACAATATAAACTTTATTTATGTGTCAATTCAGTAATTTTGTTTGAATTGAATGATTTGGAAAGAGATCAACTGTGTAATATCTTCTGCCAAGCTTAATGAAATTTTATGCATAGGAAGTATACTTTCAATTGTAGACTTGAACATATTATCTTTTAGGCTAAATTATAAATTGATATCCTCAACTATTCGAGTTTTTTAATTTAAAATTCTCAACTTTGATAGATATCAACTTAATATCCTTCTCCAAAATTTGTTGTAACAATATTAATCGAAAACTTGACAAAAATACCAATTTTCCTTTCTTCCCCCCTCCCCCCCCCCCCCCCCCTCTCTCTAGCAACCCCCTTCTGTTATCCGGCGCTGACAGCCAGAAGGGGGTTGGGGGCGCACAAGAGCGAGCAGCAACCGCTGGCCAGGAGGGGGTTGGGAGGGTGGGAGCACTAGTCGCGAGGTGGGGGAGTACGACTGGGAAGGGCATGACCGGGAGGGGGAGGGGGCGCTCGGGGAGGGTAGGGAGAGCACGGAGGGGGGTGGGCGCGGCGGGGCCTGTGGGTGCGCCGCGTGGCTTGGAGGGGGCGTGGCGGGGCTACCGTCGGGATGGGAGGAGGGGGATGGCAGCAACGGGTGGGGGAGGAAGGGTAGTTTAGTAATTTTTTAACGAAAAATTTAACATTAGAGTAACGGAGGGTACCAAGTTAAAAATATTAGCTGGAGAATGTATTAAATTATTATTTATCAAAGTTGAGAGTATGAAGTTGAAAAACTTTAATAGTTGATGGTATAAAATTGCAACTTAGCCTATCTTCTATAGACTTACTACATTTTAGTTTTAAAGTTGTAAAACACAGTAAAACTAAGTTTAAACTACAATGGCAACAACAAAACATTTATCTCAAAGATAGGTCCGACCTGATCCGAAGTCCATCTTGTTATGGGTCAGGTGCACGGCTGGGCTGGACTGAGGTTTTTCACCCTTATCTTGGCCCGGCCTGCTACAGTGTATGAGTTCCGGCCTGGACTGGCTGACAACGACAACTCAAATAATCAAATAAATGGAATTTTTTTTAGGGTGCGGTTATCCGCACCCCATGGATTACTAAGGACACCCCAATTTTTTTTCCCCTATTCTACCCTCCCTCTCCCATGCTCTGTCTCACCCCCCCCCCCTCCCCGCGGGCAACCCCGACGGTCCGACCTCCGCCCCCCTCCCCTGCTCCCCCGACCCCCCTCCCCTACTCCTCCCTCCTCCTCCCCTGCTCCCCCGACCCCCTCTCCTCCTCCTCCGACCCCCCTCCCCGCCTCCTCCTCCTCCGACCCCCTCCCCTCCTCCTCCCTCCTCCTCCTCTGAACCCCCTCCCCTCCCCCTCGCTCCTTCGATCCCCCTCGGGGGGGGGGGGGGGGGGGGGTTGTTTCTGAGGAGGAGGATAGAGGAGGAGGGGAGGGGGGTCGGAGGAGGAGGCGGGGAGGGGGGTCGGAGGGGCGAGGAGAGGGGGTCGGAGGAGCGAGGAGAGGGGGTCGGAGGAGGAGGGAGGAGGAGGGGAGGGGGGTCGGGGGAGGAGGGAGGAGGAGGGGAGGGTGGTCGGGGGAGCAGGGGAGGGGGGGGGGGGGCGGAGGTTGGTCGTCGTCGGGTGGTGGTGGGGGGCAGCAGCATGGGAAGAATGGAGGAGAGGGGGGGTAGAATAGGAATTCTATTTTTTATTTTTTTTGTTGGGGTGTCCTTAGTAATCTATGGGGTGCGGATAGCCGCACCCTTTTTTTTAAGGGTCTGCTTGGTAATGGTGTTTTCACCGGTTTTGGAGCGTTTTTGAACCGACCGTTTATGAAAACCCCTGCTTGTTAATTTTTTTGAGGCACTGGTTTTCGTCGGCTCAAAACCCCCCCAAAATCGGTGTAATGTATTTTTGGGTGGCTTTGTAAACACTCCAAATCGGCGGATTTTGAGCGGCTTTATTTTTTTATTCCATTTACATCCTCACAAAAATAGATATAATTATAACTACCGATACCCTTCCCTATTTAATTTATTCGTGTAAAAAACTTTCAGAACCGCTCGTTAGTGAATTACCAAGCATGGATTGGACTGGTTTAAAAGCCGCTACTTAAAAACCATCCAAAACCGGACCTCTCGTAACTGCTCATAACCGGTACTATAAAAACACCTCATAACCGCTACCCCGATAATTGCCAAGCAGACCCTAAAGGACAAAACCGAATCTAAATTGAAAAATATAAGCGAATAGCTTGTATCGGACACATGCTCAGCCCTACTTATTCCTATCCATTATATAGTTTAGATCGGAACTCACTCTTCCTCCCCAATTTCTCCGCTCTCTCTCTCTCTCCGTGCAGTTCGAAAATCCCCTAAAACCCTAATTGTTCTTCTCCCATGTCCGGCGCTCGCGGATCGACGAAACCCTAATTTCAAGTCACCCACCCACGTACGCGATTGGAGGTGTCCAGTACATTTGATTCGATCGAGTAAGAGACCAGCGAACCCTAATTTTTGTGTTTCCGTCGATATGTGTGTCCCCCCCCCCCCTGCTGTACTCCCTAGGTAGCAAGTGTTGCTCATTGCATTGATTGATTGATAGATTATATGCTCGTGACTCGTGTGGCTGCCCTCTAGAATCTGTTGAAAGTATCGTAGCCGCCGCGGAGTAGGCGGTCGATCGTCCGGTTGGGCGGTCGGCGATGGACAGCAAAGCACAGAGGAAGGCGCTGTTCCGTTCGAAAGTGAGAGAGTCTTCGCAGAAACGAGACAAGCGGATCGACTCTCCTCTCGTCAGGTAGTCGTCCAGTCAGTCAGTCACATGTGCGGTCTCGGCTCCAACGATTCTTCGAGACACCGTTACGATTAGGATGCTAACTACTTGTTTGTTGCAGGTACAATGAGTACGAGCAGCCGGTCTGTAGAGTGTGCAACGTCGTCCTGAAATCCGAAGCTCTTTGGCCCGCCCACCAGGCTTCCCGGAAGCACCATGAGGTAATTAGGCCTTCTCCAATGTGTGTGTGGTGTTGGTGGTGGGGGGGCGCCGGGGTGTGTGTGGTTTGCGCTCTTTTCTTTGAAAAAATGAGATTTTTTTACTTTCGTCCCACTTATTAATATGAGTTTGTACTTACATTCCAATTTTTGTTTTGAAAAATATTCGTTTTGTCACGAAAAACATTCATTTTGCCACGAAAAATATTTTTCATGACAAAAAGTGAGATGTAAGTCTAATAAACACAAAAAGAAAGTGGAGGATATAAGTACAAATTTATTTTAATAAGTAGGGGTGAGTATTCGGTTTATTCGGTTCCAACCGAACCGAATAACCGAAAATCGAATTGGACCGAAACCGAATAAGCAAAACCGAAACCGAACCGAATTGGTCAATAACCGAACCGAACCGAACCGAATTAAATCGGTTCAATTTTCGGTTTATTCGGTTTTTGGGTTTATTTGTTTTTTTTTTAAATATATATATATATATATATATATATATATATATATATATATATATATATATAAACTAAATTTTCTTATTCGGTTTTGGACCAAAACCGAAACCCAAAACCGAAACCGAAACCGAATAAGAAAATTTAGTATTTTTAAAACCGAAACCGAACCGATTTTTTTTAAAATCGAACCGAATCTCTTATCCGGTTCGGTTCGGTTTTCGGTCCAAAACCGAATAATGCTCACCCCTATTAATAAGTGGGACGAAAGTCAAAAAATCCCTTAAAAAAATCTATAATAGAGCCTCTCCGACAAAAATGTCTCCAATGGGTGTTTCTATCTGGCTTTTGAAAAATATTAAAAATAATGGCACCATTGATAGAGTTTCTTATGTCTATATGCCATATTAAAATGGGTCCCACATAAATATTTCCTTACCATTTCTAATGAAAAAGTCGATTTTTTGTATCAACCATTGGAGGCATATTTTACCCCTTTTATGGCTAATTAGCATTTAGACCCTGAATATGAGTACAAGGGCAACAACCAACACATGCTGGAAAAAGGGGGGGGGGGGTGGTTCTTTAAAAAAAAATCTATAATAGAGCCTCTCTGAGAAAAGCCCTCATGGGTGTTTCTATCTGTGGGGTGGGGTGTTGGAACTCTTTGTTTAAAAAATCTATAATAGAGCCTCTCTGAAAAAATGTCTCCAATGTGTGTTTCTAAGGCTTATGGAAAATATTAAAAATACTAGCACCATTGATAGAGTTTTTTAATGTCTATATGGCATATTAAAATGGGTCCCACATAAATACTTCTTACCTTTTATAACGAAAAAGTTACTAATCTTTTTTGTATCAACCATTGGAGGCATATTTTAATTTACCCTTTTTATATGGCTAATTAGCGTTTAGACCCTGGACATGAGTGCAAGGGCAACAATCAACATATGCATATGCTGGAAAGAGGGGGTGGCGAGCTCTTCTTTGAAATCTATGATAGAGCCTCTCCGAAAAAATGTCTCCAATGGGTGTTTCTATCTAAGGCTTTATCCTAGATGAAAATATTAAAAATAATAGCGCCATTGATAGAGTTTTTTTTTAATGTATATATGGCATATTAAAATGGGTCCCACATAAATATTTTCTTGCCTTTTATGATGAAAAACTCAATATTTTTTTGTACCAATCATTGGAGGCATATTTTACCCCTTTTTATGGCCAATTGGTGTTTAGACCCTGGACATGAGTACAAGATTACAAGGGCAATAAGCAACACATGCTGGAAAATAGGATATAATGGGAAAAATGAAACCAGAAATAAAAATCCAGGGTCCAAACCTTCTAATTGGACATGTTAGGGCTTAAACTCTAAGTTGGTATAAATCCAGAGTCTAAACGCTAATTAGCCCTCTTTTTTGTAGTTGGATAACTTGGATTGTTATATGAAAAACAATGGCACGTAGACATAGAAGCCTTCTTAAAAGGGCTCGACACATAGGATAGAAACCCAAAAATAGGGATAAACCATTGGAGATGGCCTTAATAATGATATGTCCCTACTACTGTTATCCGGCCTTCAAATATCTTTCACAGATTCTAGCAATTTGGGGAATCTAAACACAATGAATTATTTCCTTTATAGATGTTATCAGTTTTACTGGATATTAAATTTGTAGAAACAATGAAGCAGACCCACCACCAAGCTGGATTAACAACTATATTAGTAACATGGTTTAAGCGACAAAACCCTGGTAGACTAAGATTCCTGATGAAGAGGAAACATTGTAACTGTTGAACATAAAAGGCTACAGAGAATCAACTGTCTACTTTGTACTTCGTAGTGGATTCATCAGAACTCGTGCTATAATCTTTGCGTACAGCATGTGATACTGCTTCAAATAAGCTGTTGTTCAGCTCAATCAATCACAAATCTTATTGGTGTTGGGTGATATTATATGCATTCACAAGCCTCAAACTTTGATGCTTTGTTGGTCTCAATGTAACTCTCGACCCAGCCCCATCCCATCCCGTCCCAAAATAATGATATGTCCCTACTACTGTTATCCGGCCTTCAAATATCTTTCACAGATTCTAGCAATTTGGGGAATCTAAACACAATGAATTATTTCCTTTATAGATGTTATCAGTTTTACTGGATATGAAATTTGTAGAAACAATGAAGCAGACCCACCACCAAGCTGGATTAACAACTATATTAGTAACATGGTTTAAGCGACAAAACCCTGGTAGACTAAGATTCCTGATGAAGAGGAAACATTGTAACTGTTGAACATAAAAGGCTACAGAGAATCAACTGTCTACTTTGTACTTCGTAGTGGATTCATCAGAACTCGTGCTATAATCTTTGCGTACAGCATGTGATACTGCTTCAAATAAGCTGTTGTTCAGCTCAATCAATCACAAATCTTATTGGTGTTGGGTGATATTATATGCATTCACAAGCCTCAAACTTTGATGCTTTGTTGGTCTCAATGTAACTCTCGACCCAGCCCCATCCCATCCCGTCCCAAAATAATGTTTCACACATAGTTTACAGTATCGTCCGATACCGATCCGATACGGCAGATACCGATACGGTTTGGCATGTCCCAATCCGATACCGGCCGATACCCGATACTGACCGATACCGACATTGAGGGCCTCTTTTCCGGTCAATTCGGCAAAGAAAATTGAACAAAAAAGACAAATCGGGAAGGGTTTAAAGCATAATAAGGTTGTAAAAGCATGTAAAAGAATTTTTTTTATCTATTGCATGTAAACCAATCGGTAATGGTCACTACTATTTCATTTAATTTCAAAACTAGCAAGAAATAACATTGGAAATACTTAAAATTATGCCTAAATGTATCAATTTTTTTAATGTTAATAATTTATTACTAATTATTTGTTTTCCGATACCAAAAAATCCGATACTCCGATCCGAAACCGCCGATACTACCGATATCGCCGATACCGATACTCATAGGAAGGGTCCGATACCGATTCCAACCAATACTGCGAACCTTGTTTCACATGCATATTGCTAGTATGTTTCTTTTGTATGCCACACATATTCATTAGTTTCTTTGTTTCTGGTCATATTTTCCATTATATTATGTGTATTTTCGATTTTTCTGTTTGGAGGTATTTCAGTTTATGTTGTGTTAAAATTATAATCACCTTCTTTGCCACTGTGCAGTTAGATTATATTGCTTGATAAAATATGCAGTAAATAGATGAAAATTTGTCCATACAGGCAATTGAGAATGTCAAAGCTGCTGCTGCAGGAGTATCTCAAGATAGTAAAATCCATAAGGATCAGCAAGTCGAGGTGCGTAAGCCACATTCATCATCAATACTGCCTGAAGGTTTCTTTGATAATCAGGAGGCAAAAAGGGAAAAGAGTGGTTAGTATTGCTTTCATTTTTGGTTTTTCTTTTAACTGAGACCAAGAGAACATGTAAATTTTTTGATTTGTACACCTGTTGTCCCTGCTTT
Source organism: Iris pallida (assembly GCA_029216955.1). Classification (NCBI taxonomy): domain Eukaryota; kingdom Viridiplantae; phylum Streptophyta; class Magnoliopsida; order Asparagales; family Iridaceae; genus Iris; species Iris pallida. The sequence goes on along the minus strand of JANAVB010001396.1, from coordinate 1,971,721 downwards.
GATTTGTTAGTTCTTTTGTTATAAATTTTTTTTCTTCTGGGTATTCGTAGAGTTAGGTGGTGGTGAGGGCTTATTACTTGGGTGCAAAGTAGGGAAGTCTTGCCCCCCGTAGATGTTTCCAGAGCACTAAAAGCTTTCTTATGGTCCCAATAGAGTAATATTTTGTATTGTTAAACCATCTTCTGTAAAATGCCAGTCCACTACCACTAGTTCAATAGTGTAAAATAGTATTTGCCCAACATTAGTTAGTCTTATACTTTTATTATATGTTTCAATGTTATTGAATATGTTTTCGATTCTAGTAGGCTATATAATGTCTTGGTCAGTCTGTTAACTTTGGACTCTTATGTTGCTGCATTCCACATAATTTCTTGATTATTTTACTGAACTGATTAACGTAAGGAATTTCAGATACCGCTGTTGTTAGGTTGGCTTCTGGCTCTAGTTCATCTGACCTTCCTCATAAAAGGAAAGAAGTTCCTCACAGTTTAGGCCACACTGAGGTGCCGGTATCTTCAAAGAAGGCTACTGTGCTGGCCAATGATCATTTAGTTGAGAATAAAGAAAGAAATGAAAATAAAGGCTTCACCGAACTTGTTCAACCATCAAAGAAGACAGATTACTCTCATGGCAAGCAAATTAAGGGAGTTCTTCCTGAAAGTTTTTTTGATAACAAGGAAAGAAATGATAGTCAAACTGTCAACCAAGTTAGTGAAGAACCAATTAGTATAAATCATCTAGAAATTGGCCAAGTAAAGGGGGGGCTTCCTAAGGATTTGGAGTCCACACAAGCTAAAGGAGCATTACCAGAAGGTTTTTTCGATAACAAGGATGCAGACCTACGTGCTCGTGGCATCAAACCTGTTAAAGTCGATATCAAGTAAGTTTTTCTTGTATGTTTCGTTGCAATTTACTACCTGCACATTAATATTCATTTCATATTGACATTAACTTGTCTAAAATATTTACTATCTCATTGTGTAGAAATTCTATATATATTATTTTTCATTTCTTGTGGATCCATCTTCCTTTTGAGTAGCCTCCTTGGTGTACCTGTATTCCGAATTCTAATGATCATGTAGCAGCTAAATAACTGTTATTCATGTGGTGATTTCACGTATCATGTTCATCAGGTTGCTTGTAGCATTGCCGAGAAGAATACTTTACTGCATGACCTTCAATCATGTAGCTTTGAACTGAGACATAAATTTCTTGGAACAAATTTCAATTCTCTTAAGTCTTAATTTATAATGTTCATTGCCAGAGGTTCTTCTTCTGTCATATACACGTGATTTCTGAACCGACACTTAGTATGATTTTCTAGTGTGATTTTGCTAAGTTAGATGGTTCCGTATTTGAAGTGAATAGAGTTTGTATGAGGCATTTGTTACTTGAATCACCAAAATCTTTCTTTAATTTCTATGACACTTAGTAGTTTGTATAATTTATTCTGATTTCTTGATTTGCTGGCTGGACTATCATTTGTAATGATGTGTGGTAAGTTTGATATGATGATTGGCACTTTGTCAATATTCCATCTCTGAGAAGTATTTGCGGAATTTATTCTTTTGTTTGAGGTATACTTTTAACTTTTCCAACCTCTATGGTCCCATGCAGTAATTTTTATTTCTTAAAGCAGACGGTTTGGATATCCGTGTACTGTGAAAATTTCAAGGTTCTCCTTCTAGTTGGCAATATTGCCACCATAAGGCTTCAGTTCTTCAAGCACATTTATGGTAGCATGTCTTCCTCATAATAGTTCATTCTCATTAATATCAGTTTTGAAGATAAACCATTTCCTTATTTCTCTGTGTAAACCCCTCCCTCCAACTATCTTGTAGACATATCTTGATATGGTTTTTGAATTTAGACACAGTTTAACATTATGTAATGAAAGACATCAAGGAGAGACTATGTCTAGTATCATTTGTGATTTTGTACGACTCGTAAATTCTTCTGTGACTCACTATTGCTAAAGTTCTAAATTTCTTGAGTAATTCGGAGACAATAACATTAGAAGCAGACATTGAGGAACTAAGATTTGTTTGGTAGGCATTAGTTGTACAGATGGTCTTTCTTGTAGAGAAATAGTCAATAGAGTTCTATATCTCAATTAGGAGGAAAAGGAACACCGTCTTTAAGCAATATACACAGAAATGAAAAATATGAGCAACCTACTATATCTTACGTGCAAAATCTAAATGAATGAGATGGATAAGAAAGCTATGATAAGACTATGTAGAATTGGTAAAGTTCTACGTCATATGGTGAACTGTGCTGAGTTCTGAGTAAAATCATTAAAAGGAAAAGAGAAGGTGAGGAAGTAGATCTCGAGGCTGAGGCTTGAGTACTAGAGAGTAGAAACTCATTATTTTAATAAATTGTTTGGAAACATTACTGGTTGCAGTAGATATATCTGAACTTTCATGTAATAACAAAAGCCTATAGAAATGTAGTCGCAAGCAACTCTTAGTGGTGGTGATTAGTTGTGGAGGAAACTATATACTCCCTACAAGATTTCTAGTAGTGCAACACATGGAGAAATAATCAACTACTATTCTCCTTTTTTTTTGTTACTGTCACAAGTGGTTAGGACGGCAGAAGGTATACTTAAATTTGCTTGAAGTTTGTCTGGGATTTTCTTATATGAGTGGGAACAATATAAATCTTAGCTTCTAGCATCGTATGCACAATTATCTAAGAAGAGATGAGGTTTGTGCATAAGGAATTGTCCTTTGGAATATGCTAATGGAGGTAATATGTTAGGGTTGCAAATAAAATCTAGTGAGATATTGTCATTTTTTGTTGTTGGAGTTTGATTCATTTTTTAGTTTGTTTTTAAATAGTTGAGTTTGTTTAGGAGCGGTTGGATCATAGTTGTCAAAAGCGCATCTAGGCGTAGCAAGGCACAGATGTGCGCTTCGCAATACGAAGTGCGTTCAAACATCAAAAGCAACGCCTAGATGCGCACCTAGGGCGAGCGTTGTGCACTTCTTTCTATCAGGCACGCTTTTGCGCTTTGTGACTAGGCTCTAGAGAACCATTAGCGCTAGGTGTGCTTTTCACCCAGACAACTATGTGATGGATCCTTAATTATAAGGAGCAAGTGATGCAACCAGGGGAGAATTATCTGAATGAAATTGTTGTTAGCAAAGAAGGTGCAGTTTATATTGAATAACTATCCCTATCTTATATCTATTTCTTATATTAATTCCCTTGGCACTTAAAATTGGTATCAAAGCTAGGAATGCAGGAATAAAGGACCAATCTATTGGAGAATGCTTTCTTATATTAATTCCCGTGGCACTTAAAATTGGTATCAAAGCTAGGAATGCAGGAATAAAGGACCAATCTATTGGAGAATGCTGGTGGGTTCTCTAGATGTTGTTCAAGAGAGACTTCCCAAGGAGGGGTTGTGTATTCAATAATTCACCCTTGAGGACAAGGGTGACTGTTAAGGGGAAGAATTGTTAGGTTTGCAAAATAAAATCTAGTGAGGTATGTATCATTATCTTAGCCTTTATGTTGTTGAGTTTGTTTAGGAGTTAGCTTCTTTCGTTGTTGAGTTTGGATGGGGGAGTTTTTCGAGAGTAGTATTATTAAGGCGTCCGCCTCTCTGTCTTAGAGTGACTATTAAGGGGAAGAATTGTTAGGGTTGTAAATAAAATATAGTGAGGTATGTATCATTATCTTAGCTTTTATGTTGTTGAGTTTGTTTAGGAGTTAGGTTGCATTTGGTTCATTGTAATGTAATCGTAATCGTAATGGAATTGAGTTTGTAATGTAATGGAATTACAATTACATTACTATATTTGGTTGAAACATGTAATCAAACCATGTAATGTAATGTCAATTGCACTCATATGTTTGGTTTACCATGTAATGTAATTAAGTTTCTAATTTAATATATTTTTTTAAATACAACATAAAATAAAACAAAGTAGATCAGTAAAAAAGTAAATAATAAATAATAAATAAATAAAGGGAAAAAATTGTTTTGTCCTTCTGCTAAAAAATACCAAAAATGACCAAAAAAAAGTGACGAAAATGATAATAAAAAAAATGACCAAAACCAAAAAAGTGACCAAAAAAAGGACAATAAAATGAAAAAAAAGGACTAAAAACGAAGAAAACGACTAAAAACAAAAAAATGATAAAAAATATACAAAACGACCAAAAATGACAAAAACGAAAAAAGTACCAAAATGAATACAAATGACAAAAAGCGAAAAAAAAACGACAAAGAAGAAAATAGGATGAAAAATGACAGAAACGATAAAAAATGACAAAAAAAGACCAAAAACGATAAAAAAAAAAGAGCAAAAAAGAAAAAAAATCGACCCAAAACGATAGAAAAGAGCAAAAATGACAAAAAAAAATGACAATAACGAAAAGACCAAAAAAAAACAAGGGATCAAAACGAGCAAAAAAGACAAGATTTTAAAAAAAACTTGCAAAAAGACCAAAAACGACAAAAAAGAACAAAAATGACAAAAAACAACAAAAAAATGCAAAAACAAACATAAACGACAAAAAGGGCCAAAAATAGGCCAAAAAAGGTGCAAAATGGACCAAAAATGATAAAAAAAAACCGACCAAAAACGAGAAAAAATTGAAAGAAAGAATAAAAACGAACAAAAATGAGCAAAAATGAAAAAAAAAACAAAACCAACCAAAAACGATTAAAAACGACCAAAAAATGAGAAAACGACAAGAAACGAGCAACGACGACAAAAATGATTAAAAAAAAGCAAAAACGAACAAAAACGAACAAAAACGGCCAAAAACGATAAAAAATGCATAAACGAGCAGGAACGATAAAAAACAAGCAAAAACAAAAAAAATCGTGCAAAATCGATCATAAACGATAAAAAAAAGTGCAAAAGGTCAAAGCGGCAAAAAACATGCCAAATCGACTAAAAACAATAAGAAAAACCATGCAAAAGCGACAAAAAACGATAAAAATGTGCAAAAAAAAGGCCAAAAGCTGTAAAAAAAAAATGCAAAATTGACCAAAACGGTAAAAAGTGCAGGAATGGTCAAAAACGTAAAAAAATTGAAAAAAACCCGATTAAAACGTGAAAAACATGCAAAATCGACAAAATACGATAAAAAAAACGTGCAAAAGCGACCAAAAACGGCTAAGAACGTGCAAAAACGAAAAAATTGAAAAAAAATGGGCCCAAAACGAGCAAAAAGGGCAAAAAAAGAGAGACAAAAATGACCAAAATAAAAGAGTCAAAAAATGAACAAAACGACCAAATTTACAGCGTACCAACCTTACTCTTTAGTTGTAATGTAATCGCGATTACATAGGTTTTATGATGTAATTGATTTTAGAAAAAACTGATGTAATGTAATCAAACTTGTAATCGCGATTACATTACATCTATTTTTTTGTCCAACCAAACACCCGAGTTAGATTGACAACGTAATGTCAATTACATTACGTTGTCCAATCCTGCAAACCAAACGGGCCCTTACCTTCTTTCATTGTTGAGTTTGGATGGGGGAGTTTTTCGCGAGTAGTATTATTAAGGCGTCCGCCTCTCCGTCTTAGGCGGCTACTTAGGTCTTTCAGATGCTTTATCGCGTTGCCGTTATAGCCGACCGCCTCGACCAGCCTCGACTTAAATGTGATCTGATTCACGCCTCTCCTTTAAATCTGGAACTTGGTTCAGCCCAATGCCTTGTAAGTTATAGATATTATTAATAATTTAACATAAATATGAAAGACATCGAAATAAAAAATGGTCTTTCCCTCTCAATTTTTCTTCCCTTTTGTGTCTTCCCTAACCCATCAAATCTTATTTAATAATTTAATAGAATATTAAAAACGTGGGAAGGAACAATAGTAGTAGTTTCTTGATTGAACACTTAATTCAATTGATGTTGAAGTCTCTAACTTGTCTGTCATATGCACAAAAATATTCAGTCCGATACTTATGGTTTTTAATTATACATCGATCATACCAATTGGGAGGAAACCACAAAGCGATTTCCAGTCATGAACTACATGTTTGTCTTTATGAACTCCTAATTTTAGTCTTAAGGCGTCCGGATTGCCGCCTTGCCGCCTTGAGGCCCCTGCCTAGGTCTTTTGGTCTTTGCCGCCTCTTTGTCTTGTTCTGCCTTAACGGACCTGTTTATGAGTGTTTCGGTACCTAATTATAAGCAAGGAGCAAGTGATGTAAAAAGGGAAGAATTATGAGAGTTGTTGTTAGCAAAGGAGGTCCAGTTTCCGTCATGTGAAACTACTCTACCTCATCTCTATTTCTTACCTTGATCCCTTGGCACGTAACACAATAATATAACTTTCGCCAGCTTTTACATAATATCATGTGAAGTCGATGACTAGACCTAGTTCCTAGTTCGTACAACCTAGTGTACTTATTTTAAGTTGAGTTTAGGTTTTAATTCTTACACTGAACATACTTATTTAAGGAGAAAAGTTTGGGTTGTGTTGGTTGCAAAATACTGCTTTATGCTTCTATCCATCCCTCACATTTGGTCGAAAGAGGGAACCCTAATGCAATGTGGAGACTGAAAGTGCATATTTTAGGAGTGATTAGATTTGAATTTATACATAATAGAAGATATCGGACTTTGGACAGAGGCTGTTGTTGAAACTCAGATGTACATCCATCTTTGGGCTCCATAAAAAGCTGCTCCATCCTATGTTACTAGAACACAGATACGGATAAGGGCATAACATGGATACGGGATACATGCATTTTTAGATAGGTATAATATAGTCACCTATATTGCACAAATAGGGATACGGGTATGGTAATAATATGGACACGAACACCATTTTTCTGTGTCCGTGCAACATAGGCCGTTTCCATATTGTGTTGTGTCGTCCACGTAGTGGGGACGAAATAATACGCTAGAATACACACCAAAATATGTGTGAGACTACTAAAGTTTGAAAAGTTGTTTTGGTCGAGCTAAAAATCCTTCGCCCTATGCAAAAGTTCATAAAATATTATCGGAAAGTGTTGGGTATTGATGCACTCATACTTAAACCCTCTTCTTTCCCCAGCCGAACTTCCTACATGAATTTTAACCATGGTTGCAAAACTTGATTCCCAACTATGTTGCACGGACACGGCAAAATGGTGTCCGTCTCCGTACCCGTACCCGTACCCAGGTGCGTGCCTCCATACTCGTGCATCGTTGGTAGCTATTCTCGTACACATTTGAAAAATGTGTGCATCTTGTATCATGTCTGTATCCGTATTCATGCAACATAGTCCCCTGACCACATAAGTTTCAGTTTTGTGTTTCAAATTTTGACACTTATTTAAAAATTTAAATCTTAAATATTAAGAAAGCTTAATATAATCAATTATCATGGATCATTTTGTTTAAATTTACTGCTGTGTTCTTTTCAGTGTAACAGATTGTAGTTTGATCTAATCTGTACAAATCTAATTGCCAAACCAAATCCAGTCCATACAGATATATAGGAGGCATGCATTGGACGATATATATCGTGTCAGTTATGGGCAACGTGTATGTGCTATTGGAGACTAAACATATGGTATTTCAAAAGTTAGACTTTCTAGATGGCAAATTAAGGGGGAGTGTAGAGGTGTTGGAGTGGGAGATAAGTGTATAGAGTTCTCTCTTAGTTAATTTTTAAAAAAATATTATTAATGCCATAAAACTTGAAAATTCTAACTAAATCAAATGTGTAAAGCTAAAATTTTTAGTGGCTTTGAATCTGCCTGCAGCAGTAAGCTAATATTACCTCTCGTGATCATTCAATTGCCTCAATACATCATGAACTGTATGTACGCCCAGCTCACAGTAAACAATCTACATTGTTTTTGATGCATTCTGACTGTTAGATGTGGAGATACACCTTTTCTTTCCTGAATTTAACTCAGTGACAGTTAGAATCATATTTGCAATTTCAGCGAACGCTCATCCTGTATATTTGTGCTTATTTTTTGAACTTTTATGTTATTCTTGCGTTTACTTCGAAGTTCCTTAAATCTTCTTCCTTTCTTTGTGAGCCAATACAAAAGTTAGTTACCTCTTCAGAATCCCCGTGTGTTTAGCTTTAGGAATTTATTGTTTGGTAATAATTGTTAGGATTCTTGTACTGTTGATGCAGTGATGCATACAAGGAATTCGAGAAGGAAATCCAGGATGATTTGCAGGAAGTGGATGCCCGTCTAGAAGAAGAAGAGGTAAACATTTCTGTAATGGGACTCTAGGGTTATTAGTTGTGCCCTGAAAGAAATTCTTAAGCTACTATTGGCTGCATTTATACATTTTTCTTTGTCGTGGTCAATTGTCCGCAGATTGATGCTGCTTATGTTAGGGAGGAGTTTGAGTCGTTGGAGCAAAAGTGAGTTCGTATATGAATTTTTTTTTTGAAATGTTGAGTTGCTTAAACAATTCTTATATTCACGCACAACTCATCAAATTTTCGCTCAAATTATATTATAGGGAATATAGGGAGAAGGTAGATATGGTGAAGAAGCAGCTTATGGAGTTTAAAGCTGCACGGCTTGCTAGAGGGCAGAAGAGCCCTGCATTTAAGGGAAAGGAGTTGAGTGACGAGTCCTCGAGTGATGAAGATGATGAGAGTTTTGCAGTGGATTGGAGAGCGAAACATTTGTAATGCAATAAGTTGTTCATATGTTCTCTCTGGTTGATGCCAGTATTGGAAATCCCAAAATATCAAGGAAATGTATGTGAAAGAAGAATTGGTCAGAATGCTAAAAGAAACTTCAAATCCTTATATATTACTATATAGCCAATCATCTTACCGATGGTTTTTATGTGTTCTGATATACCCAGTTTCTTTACCATCCCAGTTTGCTCATTTTTCTGGGGTTAAGTTTGGGAATACTCTTATCTTGACGGAATTACTCAGCTAGGGTTCAGGGTTTTGTGCTGTCTTTGCGTTGAAATTGGATGATTTGTTGACAAAGTCTTGTGCATATAACCTTGAGTGAAATTGGTGCGTGTTTCTGAACATTCTTCTTTGATCCATTTTTTAACATATAGATGGAGCCTGGACTACTCTTAATTGTTTGTCTTTTTGAACTATTAATTACAAAAATCAAATTTTAAATCAATTTTAGTTATAAAACTATAAAGTAGAAATTTAGTTATTATATTTATGTGGTTTATAGTTTTGAATATTGCTTTCCTCAGGACAAATTCGAATATTGTTTTCTTGAAATTTCTGGATTGCGATTCTTTATGCATGTTATCAAAATCTCGTAGCAAGATACACTTTAGAAGATCGTTCTAGTAGTCTATGGTAGATTGGCTCTTCTTATCCTCGAGCAATCCTTGGACGACTTGCAAATGAGTTGAGAATAAAGAAAATAAACGAGGGAGAGGAGTTAAAAAAATTTGGCAAGACTTTGCCTATGGTTTTGTGCTTGCCTTTCTTAACATTTTTCGAGGCATTTAAGGCCTCGTTTGGTTTGCGGAATCAGCAGGTTTGCGGAATCAGCAGGTTGGAAAAGGAAACAACAGGTTGAAAAAAAATGATTACTTTTCTATGTTTGGGTATGGAAGAAATTGAGGAGAAAAACAAGTGATTTTCAATGGAAGAAAAATTATGAGAGAATGTGGTTCCATTCATCCAAGAAAGGAATTATTTCTCCACATTGAAGTATTCACTTTCCTTTCCAAATTCATTTACATTTTCAAACAACGGAAAGAAAAATCAATGTGAATTGTAATTTTCTAAAGGAAAAAAAAAGTCGAGGAATTGATTCCATTTCCCTTCTATTAGGGGAAGGTCTCGTTTGGTTCACGGAAAGGAAATAAATTTCCTTGTATTTTCCATGGGAATGGAGAAGTAGGATTCCTGTCACATTTTCTTTCCGTTGTTTGGTAAAACAAGGAAACTACCTAGGAGGAAAGCAAAATATAACAATGTTCCAATAATATCCTTACCTTTTAAAATAAAAATAGCATTATAAAAAATAATATTAATGGTAAAATAAGCAATGACACATGGTTACTTTTGTCATGACTTTTGTAATAAATATTGGAAAAGGAGGAGGGAAAATCAATCTCATGAATGTTGAGTGAAATCATATTCCCACCAATTTTTTCCCTTGTCAGGAAATTGATTTCCAAGTTTGTGGCTACCAAATAAAGAAAAGAAATAACTTTCCTTTCTTGGTTCCTTAAATCCGTGAACCAAACGAGGCCATAGGGGCTGTTTAGATCAGCGGAGCTGTGCAGCAAGTGGCTGCATTTAGCACTGTTCAGTGAAACTGAACAGAGTTGCAGTGTTTGGTTGTGCGCTGCAACTGGATGGAGAAGTGTAACCTCTGACAAATCAGAGTTACTATCCCCCCATTTTATTTTCCAATTCACTTGCAGCCAAAATGTGATGTAGGTGTGCTGCAAGTGGTAGGAGGAGGAGAGGAGTAAGTGTACTGCAAATCATCGGCTACTCCTCTCCTCCTCCACCAAATCGACAATGACGACGAGAAAGACCGGTGAGGAGTTGTCTCCTCCTTCTCGATCCGGTCGACGAGGGGCTTCCGGCGCCTCTGCTCGGAGATCAAGACCGACGAGGGGCTGCGTGGTGCGGCGACGACGAGGGCTGCGTGGCACGGCGGGGTCCTCGCAGAGGCGACGACGGCGGGGTCCTCGCGGAGGCGACGACGGCGAGGGCCTCGCGTGGAGGAGAGGAGGCTGTGTAGGAGAGGAAAAGGTCCACCGGATCCGAAGCCGTCGCGATGGAGGAGAGGAGGCGGTGGGGAGGACGCGGTGGAGGAGAGGAGGCGGGGGGGGGGGGGGGGGGGGGAGGACGCGGTGGAGGAGAGGAGGCGGTGGGGAGAGGTGGTATTTTTGTGGACAGCCCCAAAATACATTGAAGAGAGAGAGAGAGAGAGGATATTTATTAGATATAGTTGGTTTAATTTGTTTAATTAAGTTAGTTTAATTTGATTAATTTGATTAATTAAGTTAGTTTAATTATCTATTAAAAATATTTAATTTATCGTATCTTCAATCCAATATCCACTCTCAACTACCATTCAAACAACCGAACTCATTTTCTTTTCACTTTCAACTACCAACCAAACATCAAGTCCATTTTTCTTTCACTTGCAGTAGCCAAAAAATATTACATCTAAACACATTTTGAAAAGTGTCACTTGCTGCAAGTCAACGAAAATTCAACTTATCGCAAGTGTCACTTTCACACTTTCAAAAAATTACATCTATCCAAACAGCTTCTTATTGTAGAGACTTGAGGAATGTTCTAGTAGGGGGTTCAGAGTTAGTGTTTGGATACGCTTTTATAAACATTAGGGGAGAAGAAAAATCTGAAAATAGCGTTTGGACGTATCACATTCAGAATGTACACTCCCAAAATTATTTCCCAAATCACAGTTTAAAAAGGCAATTGATAAAGGCACTGCACCTTTTGATCAGGAATGGGCTAGCCCCTGATCAAAAAGTGAAGTTTCTTTTATAACAAGGACTGCCCAATTTTCGGACAGTCCTGCAAACTGAATGGACTGCCAGAAAACTTGGCAGTCCTAAGTCTCAGCATGTGAAACAAAAGGACTGTCCATTTTTCTGGCAATCCTTACTGTATGTAGGACTGCCAGAAATTTGGGCAGTCCTTATTATAAAAGACACTTCACTTTTTGATCAGGGCTACCCTAATAGACTAGTCCTGATTAAAAGGTGCAGTGCCTTTATCAATTGCCTTTAAAAACAGTTTTCACAGAGCAAGAAATACTTGTTTCGGGAACATAAAATTTTCTCTCTCCTCCAAATTTTCTCACACTCCACGAACTTTTGTTTTTATTTTCATAGAATCACAGGGGGTCTCCCCCTCCACCCTCACACTCTCTCTCCTGATAGAGGTACCCCTCTCCACACACTCTCTCCTCACAGCGTCCTTAAAACAAATTCTTGCTGCGGCTAGAGATCCGGATTCCTCGTCGAGCTATGGATCTGGAGAGTTTGGGGCCGTCGTCATCGTCGTCGTTTTGCTGGCTCATGTGCTCCGAATTGGCCGTCGAGCTCCGGATCTGGAGAGTTTGGGGTCGATGTCGTCGTTCCGCTAGCTCAGCTCCGGATTCGTCGTCGAGCTCCGGCTCATGGCTACGCCGAGGAGGAGAATGATGACGATGAGGGTCTCCAAAAATTTCTGGAGCTGGAGGAGGTGGGGCGGAGCTGGAGGAGGTCGCGGCGGAACCTGTCGGAGAGGGAGAGGTGGGCCAGGGAGACGGATGCGAACCGAGTCGAGCACCGGAGAGGGAGTTGGAGGAGGCGGAGTTGGAGGCTGCCTCGTCGAGTCCTCATCGTCATCGTCACGGATGCCTCGCCGAGTCCTCCTCGCCGAGCACCGTAATATGTTGTCAGATCTCCTCTTGGTCGAGTCCTCCATTTCGTAGTGTTCAGAGTCTTCGGACACGGAGTCGGAGACTGTGACAGAGGGCACATTAAAAAATTAATTTCAGAAATAAATTAAGCAAATAAAATTTTAATTTTTTTTCTAGAAAATTATTTTGCAGATAAACGTAACCAACCAAACGCAAACTCAAACTCAGAATATGTGTATTCAGAAAATAACTTTATAATATTTTTTCTAAAAATTATTTTTAAAAAAAAAAAAAAAATCAGAAAACGTATCCAAACAGCTTAAATTTATGGAAAAATTTGAGTGGCACCCCACATTTGTTACGCTTATTTAAGGTGCACCCCACATGATTACATTAATGCATAACACCCCCCACTTTGGACAGTTTCTGTCTAAAACTAACGATCAAATTTTTTTTTGACGAAAATGCCCTTGTCTCCTTTTGTGTCCCCCCTTCCCGTCACACGTGGCTGCCCGTCCTCCGCCCCCCGCCGTGCTCGGCCCCCTCCACGGCGTCGCTGCTCTCCCTCCTCCCTCCCCGACCTCGCCGCTCTCCCCCACCCCCTCCCCGACCTCGCCACACCGCCCCCCTCCACCCCCCCTCCCCCCCCCGGCCATCACCACCACCACCATCACCACCATCATCATCATCACCACCACCACCATCAACCATCATCACCGCCCCCCCTACCGCTCCGCCCCCCCTCCTGCTCCGCCCCCTAGCAGCACGCGCGCGGCGGCAGCAGCAGCGCGCGGCGGCGGCAGCAGCGCACGGCGGCGGCGACAGCAGCAGCAGCGCGCGGCGGCAGCAGCAGCGCGCGGCGGTGGGGGCTAGGGGGCGGAGCGGGAGGGGGGGGGGGGGGGGGGGGCGGTGATGATGGTGGATGGTGGTGGTGATGAGTTGATGATGATGATGATGGTGATGGGGGGTATTTTCGTCAAAAAAATGGGTCAACGGGGTTGACCGTTAGTTTTAGACAGAAACCGTCCAAAGTGGGGGGTGTTATGCATTAATGTAATCATGTGGGGTGCACCTTAAATAAGCGTAACAAATGTGGGGTGCCACTCAAATTTTTCCTAAATTTATTAGTTTCTTCACTAAAGGTCTCTAGTCTTTCTTAGTTCCTCCATCCTCTTCAAACTCTAGACATGAATCTGTTGACTAGACAGCAAATTTAGGTTTTTTCTAAGAGCATCTTCAACCCTATTGTCTTGTTAAGTGTTGTGAGTCTTAGGTGGCTCCTATGTGGCATGAGCCACAAGATAATGTATTGTTTATGTGGCAAAACTATCTCTCAAAAGACAATGAGATAGAAAAACTCTCTTCAATGCAAAAGTATTGAGGAGACAATAAAAAATATTTTTTCCAACTTCCAAGGCAACTCCTCCACTTCTTCAACTTTTTTTATAAATATTTCTATTCATAATTGATGATGTGGAGACAAAGTCATTGTGAAGTGCATTGTTTAGATCTAGACAACCAATTTCACATTCTTCTTGCCATGTTATTGCCATGTCAACTTCATGTTTTATTCTACATTTGTATTGGAGAAGAATTTTTAGAATGAAAGTTTGTCATTCCTATGTGGCAACAATTTTTTCTAAACTCACAATAGGGTTGGAGATGCTCTAAGGGCACCACCCTTTTTACTTGGGAGCAGTCCAAAATAGTTTGAAAAAATTACAAATTTGCCATGATTTTGACTATTTCAATTCAATTAAAATTAACATGTCAGACTTTGACCATTGAAACTAGGAAAACAAATTATGCTACATTAGAATGCCGACTTTTTCATGTAAGATGTATTTGTCATATTGTTAATTTAGTTGTATAATAACGCCTTCGATTTTTCAAATAAATTTAGAAAAATATTATAACATGTCTAATTTAGGATATTTGTTAAGGATATATCATATAGATGTATATTTGTTGTTGAAAAAATGTATTAAATGTCAAGATACCGGAGGGCTCACAGCCCATGCTTCATCCTGGGACTAACCGAGTGACGTAAAATAATAGATGCTTCTGGAAGAAGCTCATTATCATCATCCCTTCCATTTTCTCCTTGTACTCTCTCTCTCTCTCTCCATCAAATCCCCAAACCCTAACCCTAGGTGTACTCTTCCGACGATCGATAGGTATATACTCTATCACCTACCACTGAAGTTCAATCCATTATTGTCGAGTTTAGATCGGTTTAGCTCGAGATCTATTTTATTTTATTTTTTCCTGTTGTGCTAGCGTTTCGTGCTTTGGATCCTGAGGAATTGGTTAGGAACGCTGGGATTTGAGGCGGAAATGTTCAATTTCTGTTGAATTTTGGGGCATTCGCTGCGTGGGATTTTGCTCTGGCAGCGAGTTTCGGTTGTCTGTTCCTCGCATTTCTGTGGGTTAGTTTGATTGGAATTGATGGAAAGGAGCAGCCTTTGTGGGATTTTGAGGAGAGTTGGAATAAATGCCAACTCCCTCTTTCTATCATGCTGATTTTATTCGACTATAGTATTGGTTGTATAGAGAATGGATGTTTCCTTTGTAGAATCTATCGCGATTGGGATGTGCTAATTGCTAAAGATCTCCACAAGCCGAACAAAGGAATACAAACGAAAAAAAGAGAGAAAATATGGGAAAGATAGCCGTTGCCATAATCGTTAGCTTATGGGTGATCCCAATCTCCTTCGTCGTCAACAAAATCGTTCCTGATCCCTACATGGTACTTAGCTATATTCCAAGCTCTTGATTTTTCCTTCCAATTTTTAGTGCAGGTTAGATGTTTGATTATATGCCTCACTGAAATGTCTGCAATGTTTACTGGTCGCAGGATGAGATATTCCACATCCCTCAGGCGCAGAGGTACTGCAGAGGGGATTTCAAGACGTGGGATCCTATGATTACTACTCCACCTGGCCTGTCAGTTTTTTTTTTTTTTTTTCTTCTTTCTTCTCTAGGAAATGGATCATGATTCAAGTGGCGGCGTTGAATTTTTGGCTTTTCATCCTTTAGTTAGATTTTTTTAGTTACATTTGTTGTGCATAACTAATCAATGAGATGATTGTAATCCTCACTTGACTGGAAAGTTTAAAGTTGATTGCACTTGGGCCATTTCTATGTTTATGTAAGAAACCCACATATTGAACACTTCTCCCTACTAAAGTTTACTGTGTCCATCCGTTCTAACACGTCATCCAATAGTCCATCGATCCATTCCCGGCACTTGTTTTTCTGTAAGTCATAAACTATTAGTTAGTAGGGATGGTTAAAATGCTCTGTTTCATTATCCCGTTTTGTTCGGTACCTTGTAACTAGTAATCAGATTACTTACCTGGTACTGCTCAGCTATGCATTAGGTAACAATGAACAATTTTGATAAATAGGAAGTTAGAAAAATTATCTTTAAATAGAAGATCAAATATATGTCGTAGCTCTATTTAGTAATAACAATTATGAAGTGATAATAATATACTACATAACCATTATTTTATTCCAAAAAGAAAGCATAATGAAAGAGTGAAGAGGAAGATGGCTACTTTTTGGTTTTAGTTGTGTATCTTTTGGGTTTTTTTTATGAAACCCAACTTTAAATCCGATTAACAAAAACTGGCCAAACTAATCGTTATTGGACAACTAATCAGCCTAATTGGTTAGTCAACCCGTGTGGACCTAGCTCGTTACCAATTACTCAGGCCAATACTCTGCCAAGTAATGGACTTTTCATTAGTTGTGGAGCCTTGTCTCTAATTAGTAAATACCATTGGATTTAAATGTATTTTCCTTTTTGTTCATAACTATGTTGCATGGACAGGAAACTTATACGAAATGATACAAAGGCCTTTACACAAATTGGGGATGTATAGTAGCTAAGTGAAGACTAGTGGTTTATAACTGAAACTTTGTGTTGTGCTTTAGGGCTCTGATCATATGCAAATCTTGTTCAAAATATACGCACAATTGCAAAGAAAGTGTTTAATAAAAGAAAATTAAATACTACTAGTATCAAGTATGGATCTTCCACTACAAATCTATACTGAATACATTATGTTTGAAGTTTTGAAATATAAAAAAAAGAGAAGGGAAAATCTTTGGAATTTTACAGTTGAGAGGAGTGGATGGAAACACCCTTGTGGAAAGAGAACAAAAACCTATCAAAATAGAAAAAGAGAGTGAGGCAAAGAGGGACAAACTTATTGGAGAGAGCAACAATCATGAAAATATCAGAAATATATAACCACTATCGAGATCCTTTGACCTTGCTATAGAAAAAACAGAGAGAGGAAGACCAAGTGAGATAAAGAGAGATTTACCTAATGGAGCCTATGATGCACATCAAAGTTGAATATGGAGACACGATTTGGTGTGTTACGAGGACATGCATAAAAGGGAAGGGAATTTTGAAAGGGAGAGGCTACCGTTCCTTTCCTAGTCTTTAATATCTATTGAGTTATTAATAAATTGATAATTCTAAGTTATCATGCTTGTGCCATATGCCAAATTCAAAATTGGCCTAGGCTGAGTCACACACTGTCAAGAGAGGTCAAGTCACTGGAGATGGCTTTGGATAGTTGTCTCCCATGCATACTAGTTGGTTAGACATCAAAGCATCCGAAACGCCTAGGAGGCCACCTAAGGCTCCGAGACATACACTTTTCAGAATAGTAGTGTCGTGTCCAATAATACATGTATGACACGATACAACATGAACATGGCAAGGATTTTCGGAGCGTTCGCATTTCCTAGGTCTATGTTCTTCCTAGATACTTCTTGTTTTCCTTAATATCCGAGGACAAAAATGTTCATCTTAAATTTGTCCAGTTGATGAACATTTATAGCAATGCCCATGCGTCTTGATTTTGGGGAGTTGTTGTGATAAACACTCAGTGTCCATTACCTAAATAATTGTTTAGAGATGGATGCAATGTTCTAATTCATGTCCATTCCATATTCTCTCGAAAACTTTAAGGGTTGGTCAATGGTTTTATCTGCTTAAAGTACTTAACAGATAAATTGTATTTTGTTTTTTGAGAACCATGCATAAGTACTTGGTCTAGTTCTCCGAGGCTGAACACCTTGTCTTGTTTTTTGTACCTCCGATGGCTGTTTTTTTTCCCCTAGTAATGGCTTGCCTCCTTTACCCTTGGTCTATGTGATGTACATTTCATGCTTGGAAATTAGATAACCTTTTATAAGTTTTCATTCCAATGCATTCAATCGTGTTACAGATTTCCTAATTTCATCAGATTTTCAGAGCTAGAAAAGAGAGCAGAAAATGTATGCAACTTTAGAAAGGATAACATCTGTGCATGCATTTTCTCATGCATATTTATGTATATACCTCAGTAACTAATGCTAAAGAAATAATACAAGTTGCAAGTACCTTGATTTTGTGCTCTTTTTTCAGTGTACTAGAATCTGGTTGTTTGCGTTTCTATTAGTGTAATTATATTAAAGAAGGAATCTTTTGTGTACTGCAAAAGGTTTTTATTGATCATGATAACTCGTTGAAATATCTTCAGATCAATTACATAGTTTGACTCTTAAAATTCTGCAGGTACTATGTTTCACTTGCCTATGTTGCTTCTTTGTTTCCAGGCATGTGGTTTGCTAGGGCTGTCCAGTCATTTCCTGAACTGTGTTCCACTGCATATCTCCGTTCTACTAATGCCTTCCTGGCAATAATATGCAGTGTTCTTGTATATGACATACTTATCACCTTGAGACCTTCTCTAGGTGAAAGAAAGGCAACATTTTATGCCATTTTGACAGCGTTGTACCCAGTTCATTGGTTCTTTACCTTTCTCTACTATACAGATGTGGCTTCACTAACTACAGTTCTTGCAATGTATCTGGCTAGTCTAAAGAAGCAATATTGGGCCAGTGCTATGGTACGCATTCCATCTGACTTTTACTTTTGCTGAATCATTTCACATATTCATCATCAATAATTACAATGCTTGAAAATTCCTAATGTCAATGCAGCTTGCAAGTATATACTTCATTGTCTATTATGGATATTTAAACTCAAAATCTGTTACATTTTGTGTTCAAATAATCATCTTCCTGAAACAACTTATTTATGGGACCGGACGGGCTGTCCTTTCTGTTAATGATTAAAACTTAATAGCGAGATTCATGCATACGGATCTTGAATCTTGATTGGAACAAAGGAACATAAAAAACATTAACGAAAAATGGAATGGAGTTAGTTGATATAATACTTTGGAGGAAGATTAATATAGTTTGTTTATAGGAAACAAAGTGGGTAAGTAAATATTTAGGAAAATTGATACTTATGGTTTTAGAATATGGTAAACAAGTAAAAAAAAGGGTAGGGATACTTGTGAATAACTCATTAACGAAAAGCGTTGTAGATGTAAAAATAATAGGAGAGTGGATAATAGTAATTTGGTATCAAGAGTGGATGCTATTAATGTTATTAGTGCATATGCACCCCAAATAAGATTACATGAAAATACGAAAAATGAATTTTAGGAACAAATGGATAGTTTGATTCAAGGAGTACCTGGAGGTGGAAACTTGTAAATCGTAGGTGACTTAAATGTTCATGTTGAAAAAGAGAATAAGATGATAAAGGGGACGATAAAATCCTTGATTTAGTAGTTTTATATGACCTTATAATAGAAACTACTTGTTTTAGGAATAAAAATGAACATTTAATTACTTTTAAGACTTGACCTAATATTAGTCGGTTAGATTAGTTTTTTTTTCTAGGAAGGTTGATAGAATATCATGTAAAGATTGTAAAGTTACACTAGAAGAGAGCTTAACTACTCAACATAGATTAATGACCTTCGATATTAGTATTAGAAATGAAAAAAAAGACTAAAGTGGAGAAGAGACCGAGAACCAAAAAGTGAAACTTGAAAGGAAAGAACTTAATTTTTAAGGAAGATGATAAAGGAAAGAAGATGGCACATGAAAGAAGATTCAAATGCTATTTGGTAAAATATGACAAGTTGTATCAAGAAAGTAGCAAGAGAGATTTTAGGAGTGTCAAAAGGCAATGGTTGGATCTCAAAATTAAGTTGGTGGTGGAACGCGAAAGTTCAAAAGGTTAGTAAGGCAAAATTGCCTATGAAGATTGGCAAAAGTGTAAAAGTGATTTTTTTGAGAGATGAAGTAGAAAAAAGGAAAGCTAAAAAGCAGTTCTGAAAGCTAAATCTAAAGACTATGATTATTTACATATGATGTTAGAAACTAAAACTAAGGGGAGAGAAATATTTATAAGCTTGCTAAGCGCCTAAGATTAGGCAAAGGGAGAGCAAAGACTTGGATAATATTAAGTATATCAAGAGGAAGGATCAAAAGATATTAGTAAGAAAATATTGTCAACGAGAGGTGGATGAGTTATCTTGACAAGCTATTTAATGAGAGCATCCTAGAAAAGCTTAGTTTAGATTCAGAGTTAGCTCATTGTAAGCTATATTACTATTGTCATAAAATTAGAATTCTGAAGTTTAGACTGCATTAAATAAAATAAAAAATAGTAAACAATAGGTCTTGATGATATCCAGATTGAAGTTTGAAAATGTTTAGGGAGAGAGGATTTGAAGACAACCCTAGAGGGGATGTGAATAGGGTTTTTATAAAATTAAGCACAATAAAAGACAATTATGAGCAATTAAAAATAAGTGCAAGAAAGTAAGTTGAGATCGTACGCACTCGATATATCCTGGTATTCTCGGTGAGATACTCTAATCCCGAAATTCTCTCCGACTTTAATCCGCTATTATAAAAATAATTACAACTACGAGCTTTGATCCAAAGAACACACCAACTTCAAACACACAAGCTTTGATCTTCCCCGACTTCAAACACGAGCTTACATACGAAGGGCTCGCAGAATTCAACCTTTTTTCACAAGAGAAGGCTTGATCTTCTTGAACACAAGATGAGAATCCAACGAAGCTCTCAATATCACTCTTATTTAGATGAATTTTGGGCAAATGAAAGCTTTTAGGTATTTAGAGAGTTCTCTCTTGATAACATGCAAGATAAGATCCTGGGGAGATTTTTTGTCTTGATGATATGCAAGTTTATAGTTCAAGAAGTTTCAAGAAATGACACTAAGACCATATATATACCCTTCAACTAAGCAACCAACTCAAATAGAGTCGTTATTGTCCATATACTGCCGGTATACTGATTATCGAGTAACAACTATAAATATAGCTGTAGAAAGGCATTTACTAGTAAAAAACAATGTAACCAGTTTACTGTCAATACATTGTATGGGGCATTTTCTGTGGTTTAATACTTGTTGGAATAGAATTCAAGTTTAATAGTATACTGCCAGTATACTGTGTGGATGTATGAGATAAAAATTGTGCCCAATAAAGATGCATACTTTTGAGTATGTTCTAGTTTGAAGTAGTCCAAAATGTCTGTACATGATAGAACCATCATGAAGTATAATTTCCAAAAAGCTAGGTTTCAAGTCAAAATAATGTCTATAACTCACGCTATGGCTCAAAGTGTGAAGGTGTGTCTGACTGGACTGCATATAGTATTATGCAGATATGTGTAGCTTGTGTCTTGATTAAGACAGAATAAAGACATATTTAGAAAAACTTGTGAACATATAACTTTTAGTTATGAAAGTCGGATTCAAAAAAACTAAGAGTAAAGTAAAAAATGATGTCTACATCTCCATATATTCTTGAAACAGTAAAGGAGTGTCAGACTGAATATAAATGCAAATCTGTAAGTTATTAATAATAAAAAATATATTTTAATTCCTAACTAATAATGATCTAACTATAATACATGCAATGTTTGTATGTTTTATGGCTTAAATAAGGCTTGGTGTGTTGTGCTTCCAAGTGCACCTTATTATTTAAGTGTTACATCACTACCTTACTGAAAAGATAACAAACTACACGAACAAAAGTCTTCATACAATCTTCGCTTTGATTTGACTTAGAGTTCTTATATTTTTGGCCCAATATGATTTCTTCATATCATTGGCATATGTCCATGACCAATCTTGCTTTGAGTTACCCGAAATGCTTTGCTACAAAATATAGTTAGGCATACAAAGCTATATATATATATATATATATATATATATATATATATATATATATATATATATGCAAATGACCACTAGCCTAGTGGTTACGAGAGATGCATGCGGCCCAAGTGGTCGGGAGTTCGAGCCCCAGTGGAGGTGAGTTCGCCATAATTAACCATTGTTTCCAATATATATATATATATATATATATATATATATATATATATATATATATATATATATTTTGGAATAAGGGTGAATTTATTCCTCGCATATAGCGGAAAAGGTATTAAAGTACAACATCACAACTCTCCATGCCCCAAATAATAATATTATGGGGCCATTACAGATACATCGAATTCTATATTATGTAGAATTCCAATAGGGGGGTAGTCAAGCCCTCAAAGATACGTCTGTTCCGCTCCTTCCAGATGTGCCAAACAGACGCAGCAAGACGAACTCTGGCTCTTCTAGCCCACTCCGGATCCCGGCCACTGCGATCTCGGATCCAGCTGAGAATGCTCCGGATGTCTCGATCCACCCCAACTCCTCCTCTCAGCTGTGCACACTGCTCAGTCCAAATGTGCCAGGTCATCGGGCAGACAAAGAAGAGATGTCCCATGGATTCATCGTCCTCATTACATAACACACATTTGGCATCCGGGATCTGCATCCCAAACCGGAGGAGTCTGTCTCTCGTCATCAGTCTACCCCGGAGAAGACGATATGCACATAGTTGCATTTTCCGTGTAACGCCCTTGTCCCAAATGAAGTCCACCTCCTCAGTCAAGTCGTAGTGGGTCCGAACCAAATCGTAGCAGCTGCGAAAGCAGAATAACCCTGACCCGTCCCTCGTACCTGGGCCGACCCAGCACCATGTATCCTCCGCCTGGCTAGCGCTCGGATAGCTGAGCAGTATAAGTATATCCCTCTGGCCTCCAAACTCCATCTCTAAGGATCCGACTACAAGTGAGCCCCCTGCCCGCTTCTCTGTCCAGCTGCCCCCCCAGAATATCGAGCAAGGATCTGGAACCCAACCAAGGGTCCAGCCAGAGGTCAGTAGTCGTCCCATCCTTCATCTGCCTGCAAATAGCGGTCTGAAGCACCGGTCTACACCTAAGGATGGCCTTGAACGTGACCGAGAAATTGTTGTCTATCCTGCAAGCCCAGAAGTTGGTCCTCCTCAGGTATCTGTTCGCCATCCATTCTGCCCAGAGCGACCCTCCCTTGATGAATCTCCAGGCCATCTTCACACAAGCTGCCCTCCTGACCGTATGGAGAGGCCTCAGCCCCACTCCTCCTTCCTCCCGAGGTCGACATAACTGGTCCCAGGATATCGCATGCATCCCTCCCCTCCAGATGAAGTCAGCACTATGGCCTCCACTTTACGAATAGTAGCTGTGGGGATCTGGATAGACTGGAACCAGAACATTGTGATGCCTGCAATAACCGAACGCACTAACTCTATCCGGCCGCCAAAAGATAGACCTGCAGCTTGCCAGCCTTCTACCCTCCTCTGAGCAAAGTCCACCAAGCTGTGACAATCCTGCTCTCGGGCATAGTTGACCGTCAGCGGGACCCCCAGGTATTTCACTGGGAGCTCGCCTCTGTCCACACCCAAGGCGAAGGCTCTCTCCTCCTGCTGTGTGCACCGGGAGCTAAAGTAGACTCTGCTCTTCTCTCTGTTTAACTGGAGCCCAGAAAGCCGCCCGAACTCCTCCATAATGTCAGAGAGCGCTCTCATTCCCCGCATGGAAGGCTGGAGAAGCACCAATAAGTCGTCAGCATAGATCAAGTGGGATACAACCGGACTCACCAATCGGAAAAGGGGAACGATCCTCTTGCTATGCACTGCCGTATCCATCATGCAAGTAAAGTACTCCATCACCAAGGTAAATAGATACGGGGATAGGGGGTCACCCTGCCTCAACCCCCTGTTGCTACTGAAGTAGCCATGCGGCGTGCCCTGGATGAGGACTGAGAAAGTAGGGGAGCAAATGCACTCCCTCACCCTCGCAATCCACCTCTCGTCGAATCCCATGGCAAGCATCAAGTGACACAGAAAGTCCCTATTGACCGTATCATAAGCTTTCCGGAGATCAAGCTTCACACAAGCCTTCATCCCCCCAGGTTTGCTGAACTCCCTCACCATCTCATGAGGTAGTAGGCTGTGCTCCGCAATCGACCGGCCCTTGATGAACGCTGCTTGATTCTGGGACACCAATCCCTGCATAATCTCCTCCATACGCCTGCACATAAGATGAGTGATAATATTGTAAAGAAAATTACAGCAAGCAATGGGCCTGAAATCCGCAAGAGAAGTCGCTCCCTCCTTTTTAGGAACCAGCGTCAAGAAGGTGTGGTTCATCTCCTTCAGAAGCCTGCCCTCCAAAAAGAACTCCTGAACCGCCGCCAGGACATAGGTCTTAAGCACCCCCCAGTGTCGCTTAAAGAACTCTGAAGAGAAGCCATCAGGTCCGGGAGCTTTGTTGGGATTGGCCTTCATAACAATATCCTCCACCTCCTCCATCCTCACAGGTGCCAGAAGCAGACTGTTTCCATGTCGGGACACCAGTCTCTTAGTGACAAGTGCAGGGAACGTGCTAGAGTAGTCAGTCTGCTGATAAAGGGCCGTGTAGAATCTGACGGCCTCCTCCTGAATCTTCACCGGGTCCCCTACAAGACGTCCCTCAGCATTCAGAAGTCTGGGGATGCTGTTCCGGTGCTGACGGGCGCGGATCACATCGTAGAAGAATTTGGTGCAGCGGTCTCCATCTTTAAGCCAGGAACATTTAGCCCTCTGTGCCGCAATAATCTCCTCATGCTGGCGCATGATGCTAACCTCCTCAATCAAGAGTTTCTCCTTGGCCGTCAGCTCCCCGTTCAGAATGTCAGCTTGGAGGGCCACCTGAGTGTCCCGAAGCTCGGCTTCCTTATCTGCCAGAGAAGTCCGCGGTATCGTCTTCACCCACCCCCTGATAGCCTGCTTGAGTTGCTTAAGTTTGTGAACCATGCGGAACTGAGCCATGCCCTCCCGTAAGTGCTGCATCTCTCCCGTAACCACCTCCTCATATCCGGCCGACAGATACCAGCTGTTGTTATACCGGAATGGCCTCGCCCTCAGAGTAGGTCTCTCATCGAAGCCAACCCGTATAGGAGAATGGTCGCTAGTACCCGCTGCCAGACCTTCCGCCACCGAGTTCGGAAAGCACATGAACCACTCACTATTTCCCAAGGTCCGATCCAACTGACAAGCAATCCGATTATGAGTAGCCTTGTTGTGCCAAGTCCAGATGTCCCGCTCGCTCCAGCCCCCGCATCCCTGAAAGAAGCAGACACCTCTGGAAGTCATATAAGATCGAATCCGGAACAAGACGACCTCCCACCTTCTCTTGGCGAAGCAACATAGCATTGAAGTCCCCCATGATGAGCAGAGGAAGAGACAGATTGTCCGCCAAGAGACCCAGATGCACAATGTCCTCCCACAAAGCCTCCCGAAGTCGCCTGTCATTGTGCCCATAGACAGCCCCCAGGATGAATCAGAACCCTCCTTTGTTCACAAAAGTAACACCGATGAGTTGTTCTGATTTGTGGATCTGCACCCCTTCCCAGCTTCCTTTGTTCCACCTAACCCAGATCCTTGCCATACCACAAAGATCTAAGTTGTGAATGTGATCCCAGTTTGCCGGAGTCCTACGCGAGAGCATAACGGCCCCTCTAATCTTCGTCTCCAGTAGGATGGCAATGTCACACGACTCTCTTCTCAGAACCCCTCCAATCTTCCTCCATCGTCCTATGGAACACCCCTCCTAATGTTCCATGCTAGGACCGACATCTAATAAAGAGAGGATGGGTCCCCCTGGCACTCATCTGGATCGACACTCGAGGGAAGTGTCTCATCCACATGATCAATGATTGCATCTACCATAGAAGAAGGAGCAAGGTGGGCCTGGATCCTGCTGAGTGTAAGAGCCCAGTCAGGATTGTCTTCAGTCTGGTCATCCATATCCCTCGCTTGAGGGATATCCTCCCGTGTGGCCGGAGCGTGCCTTTTCCTGCTGCTGTACACCATGATCGCCGGAGAGGCCTCCGTCTCTATCTGACTACCACCAGTCGCGCTCATACCCCTGGTCACTATGGTCCTCTGTGGTATGAACGGGACCAGTGCACCCTGCGTGCTCTCCTCTCTCTGCAGTGATCCTGACTCCAGCCTCCTGTCAACCTCCATCCCTGTGTCCTCCTTCCGATTGCTGCTGGCTCCGTCTCCCCCGGCAGGTGACTAGAGGACGTCTCCTTCCTAGGTGCCTCCGTCTGAGTCGCCTGTGGCCTGGCAGTCTCCTTTCCCTTGTATTTGCACGCACTTGTAGGATGCCCAAAGCACTCACAGTGAGAACACATGGGGGGAACCCAGTCATACTCCACTGTCTGTGTCAGAACCTCCCCAGACGGAACCTGATACTCAAGCGTACTCGGCAGCACAGAGCCCGCCTTGATCTCCACGAAGACCCTGGCGTACATCAGTCTGGTACGAAAAGTAGTGGCCTCGTCAGCTTTGATCGACTTCCCCACAAGACTGGCAAGTCGCATGAGAAGCGGGATACTCCAATACTTTACTGGGAACTCAGGAAATCTGACCCAGATGGGGATAGCGTTCAGCACCTCCTTCTCACACCTCAACTCCGGCGTCCACTCCTTCAGTATGATGAGTCTCCCATCAAACGACCAAGGCCCCCCCTGAAGGATCTGGACACATCCTCCGCTAATCCAAATTTGACATAATAGAACCCGTTCTCCCGAGAGAAGAATTCCATGCTCCCTTTGGGTCTCCAGACCCTCTCCGCATAATCCCGAATTTGGCCATAGAACGACTTGTTCCCTAACACATATAACACCAGAGTGTTCTTCCAGAATTCGGAAACAACCGCTATTTCTTGAGCGGGGAAATACGCCCGAAGTCCTCCTCCAACCGACATCGGTGGGACAAATTCCATCGACATCGGACTTTTCTCAGTCACTGGCGTGCAGACCTCTTTCCATGACCGAGGCCTCTGCTCCTCAGTGTGCGTCCTGGTCTGGGGGTTAACACGGCCATGGCCTGTCTTGCCGGTATCGGTAGCAATACCCTTAGCCTTCTCGGCCGCCGTCGCCTTAGGCCTCCAACCCGGAACTGATAGCACCGTGCCTCCCCCCCGGCGCCGGGGATCCATAGCGCCAATCAGGGATCGATTCCCATGATTTTCTGGCCCCGTCCTTTCCGAAACTTGGGACTGAGCTCCTCTCCGTCCTCCAGTCCGTCGTCTCGTCACAGTCTGTCAGCCGGCTTCCCCCGAGTTGTCCCCTCCGGACCCGAACTCGAAAACTGAAGCCTTTCCTCCGGAAGTGC
Source organism: Iris pallida (assembly GCA_029216955.1). Lineage (NCBI taxonomy): Eukaryota > Viridiplantae > Streptophyta > Magnoliopsida > Asparagales > Iridaceae > Iris > Iris pallida. Next base: position 1,944,942 of record JANAVB010001396.1, on the reverse strand, counting down.
CACCACCGCCTCCGCCCGACCCCTCCCCGCCCGAAGGGTTCCCGCCGTCGCCAACCGACCCCCCCCGTGTGGGGTGGTACCTCCGCCGCCGCCCGGCCTGGGGTTGCTGGACCCGGCCCCGCTGCCACCCGACCCCCCGCCTGGGGGGGTCCTGCCGGTGCTACCCGACCCCCCCCCCCGCCTGGGTGGGGGTCCCGTCAGTACCTCCCGACCCCCCCCCCCCCCCCCCCCGCGTGGGGGGGTCCTGCTGTTGCCGCCGACCGGCCTTCCAAGCGGCCGCCCCCCCCCCCCCCCCCCCCCCGGTCCTCCCTGCCGCCGAAGCCCCCTTCCCGCGAGCGGATCGGGAGGTCGGGGGGGGGGGAGGAAAGGTCGATTTCTCCGAAACCCTAGCCGAGGGATCGGTCGCCTGCGCCCGAGCGTTCGCCTGCATCTTTTTTTAAGAGCATATATATATATATATATAAGTAAAAAAGTATCTGTATCATATCCGACACTAATAGAGATCTCGCGAATACAAGTGTTGATGATGAGAATATGAAATACTTAGAATGTGCCTCAATCAAGTATTATTAATTTGTAATTTTTTTTCTGAAACTTAATCGATTAACCGTAATCAAAATACTCAATTAATCATTGGACTAACAAGATTAATACGACTTACTGATTTATTCAAAAATTCTAAGAACTAAGAACTAGATGAATGGAGAAACAATATCATAGTACCAATATATAAGAACGGAGATATGTAAAGTTATAATAACTATCAAAGAATTAAACGTATGAGTCATACCATGAAACTATAGGAGAGAGTGATTCAGTAAATATTAGGAAAAAAGATTAGTATTTCAGAGAATCAATTTGGTTTTATACGAGCATGATCTACTATGAAAGCTATTTACTTACTAAGAATATTAATGGAAAGATTTAGAGAGAAAATAAGATATTTACATATGGTTTTTATTGACTTAGAGAAAGCTTATGATCGAGTTCTTAGGTAGATCATATCGTAGGCTTTGAAGAAGAAACAAGTTCCTATTAGTTATATTGAGACTATTAAGGATATGTATGATAGATTATGACGACCGTAGCAAACTATTGGAGGGATAGTAAACTATTTTCTATTATCATTGGTTTATATCAAGGATCAACATTGATTCTTTATCTTTTTGTGATATTTATGGATGAGATTACTAGGCATATCTAGCAGGAGAGTGCATAATGCATAATATATGATGTTTGCTGATGATATTGTGTTGGTTGACGAGAGTATATAAGGATAAAATACTAAAATAAAGTGTGGAGATAAACTTTGGAATATAAAGAGTTTTAGAAATAGTAGAATGAAAATAGAGGATATGAAAATTTTATCCCAAAGTCAAAGAGAAATGAGGAGGGAGTCCATGTAGATGGACAATAGATACCTAAGAGATACGTAAGAGTGACAACATTCAGTATCTAGCATCAATCATTTATCATGATGGAGAGATGCGAAGGATGTCATGCATAGAATTAAAACAATATGCTTAAAATAGAGTGCTTCTGGAGTGTACTTTCTGATCGCAAGATACCTCTAAAGTTGAAAAATTAATCTACAAGTCCGCTATAAGACCCATGTCTTACGAATCGGTGTTGGACAATTAAGAAACATGTCCAGGAAGTTAGTATAGTGGAAATGAGAATGCTAAGATGGATGAATGACAATACAATAAAGGATATGATAAGAAATGAATGTATTCGTGGAAGAGGTTATGCCAATTGAGGACACAATAAGAGAAAATCGACAGATCAATAGATGCTTCCATAAGGCTAGGGGTGCAACTCGGGCGGGCTAAACCCGAGCCCGATCGGGTAAACCCGTTAATGGGTTGGATTAGGGTTGAAGATACTCGGGTTAGGGCTTGTACTTGGGTTAAAATATTTGAACCCGATCAAAAATCGGGTTGGGCTTGGGTTCATGTTTCGGGTTACCCAAAGAATCCGAAACCCTATATATATATATATATATATATATATATATATATATATATATATCATAAATGCAAATTTAAATCCTAAATTTTTCCACCCAAGCTCTTTAACTACTTATCCTAAATCGCATTTCAATTTGTATTTGTAGATCGAGGCTTGATTGCTATTTGATTGTGTTTTTAATATTATTTTTGTTTAAAATTATTTAAAATATTATATTAGAGCCCGATAAATCCGATGGGCCCGACTCAACCTGAGCCCAACCCATATTAGAGCCCGATAAATCCGATGGGCCCGACTTAACCCGAGCCCAACCCGATCCTCCGGGCTTGGTCTTGGGCTTCATATGTTGAACCCGAGGTCAGGTCGGGCTTGGTCTCGGGCTAGACTTATGGTTCATCGGGTTGGGCTCGGGTTGAGCTCAAGCTCGATCCAACCCGCCTTAGTTGCACCCCTACATAAGGCGTACCGATAGTGTAGTAGTTAATGGAGCCGTTAAGACTAGAGGTAGGCCTAAAAAAACATAGTTTGAAGTGTTTAAGGAGGATGTAGATTTTGTTAATGTATAAAAGGACATGACCCTTAACGGAGCCGAATGGAAGAGGATTCAAACAAATGACCTGAAGAATTTGGGATAGAGGCTTTTGTTACCAACTGCATATAGCCTACAACTAAATGTCATGTTAGCACTAGAGGTGGATGGGTGGTGGTAAGCTTTTTGGTGGGTAGTGGGAAACTCCAATTTCAAATTGTCGCGGTTGGGGGAGGGGTGCAGGCAGTAGGTTGAGGACGTCCTTCTTCTCAACGTAAAAATGCCATGTTAGTGTTTCAAAACTCAGTACTTCAGATTAAGTCAATAGCTATTTGGTGTTATAAGTTTCAGAGTCAAAGGTTGTAATTACATCACCAACCATTAGTTCTATGCTATTCTGTTCAAACTAAGAGAGCTCGTCAATCTTGCTATTTTATACCTAATTTTTACTACTAAGTTGCATCAAAGGTATTAAATGATCATTAGCAACAACCTATAAGTATAGGATGTCAAAATGAGAATTGCACCTTTCTGTAGTATATTCCAGTACTTTACCATATCAGTTCTTTGCTTACAAGCATTTATGGTAGGAACGTCATATGGAAATTTATTGCAATGTTTACCATTTGCAGGCGATCATGTACAATAATCATGGTGGTTGTTTGTTTTTCTTATCCACATGGTATTTTTATTTTCTTGGTGTAAGAGTTGGCCTAATACTTTGTAAACCAGTTCCTCAAACTTCTGTACAACATAGTTGTGACTTCACTCCATTCAAGCTCTGTACCTGGCATTCACGAGTCATTATTGGGCCACTGCAATGTTTTCTGAGTCGGATTTAGCCAACTTAATCATCATGTTCATATATCTTATGTAGTATTGTCCGAGTTGTACATAAGATAGCCAAGTCCCATTCTAGCAAAAGTATATTTCTTCCTTAGAAATCCTAGTCATATTCCAATTTATGAAAACGTTACTTGTATTTTCAAGCTAATGCTTTGATTCTCCTGGTTGGATTTCACGAGTTTGTGGGATTTGAGAATTTGTCAAGAATGCCATGACCCTTGATGTTTCCTAATCTCTATGAAGAAATAGCATATGAACTATCCGGACCATGTGTGCCTTCTGTATCCCAAGTTTAAGAACTAGCGCCACAACAGAACTGTCGATAACAAGACCATATCTCATAAACTTATCTGGGAGGCTCAATGGTAGAACCCAGCTCTCCTAGATCTAATGTTCTTCGCACTTCATATATTGCAGATGTAACTTCACTCTCTTCAAACTAATTATATAATTTATATGTGACATGCATGTATAGGCATCAAGCATGTTAAGGTGGCATGAAGCATGAGCATACAAAAACCAAAAGTCCTTGGCAATGGCCTCAAGGAAGGGAGGGATGGCCTTCAAGGCTAAACTTAGGGGTGTACTGTAGGTAAATGGAGACAAACACGTGGTTTGTGATTGGGACTGTGTTGTGGGACCACTAATTTTTTTTCTACTTGACTTAGATACTCGGAGCATTAGCCGTCTCCGACACGAAGTTGGATTTTTTTTTTTCTGGACCTGTCAGAGGCAAAAGATGAAAAAAGGACTAGTCAGAGAGAGACTATTGCCCACTAAGCCTCAGAGATACGGGAGTCATTGCTCATCATATTGTTGGTAGGATTCAAGTAGGAGCACTTTAGGGCAAAAGGCAAAAAGGGATCAAGAGGAGATTTAGGCAGCTGGCTCTTTTCATCTCTAAAATCAGTAGATTATTGTTCATGGGTCAGGTTCCCACTTCAGTGATCAATGGGTCTGGGCGGGGTTCACGTTTCGTGTCGAGGTGGGTTGAGGCATCTGCCTCCTGTCCTAAGGCGTTCACCTCAGTACCTGGTCATCTAAATGCTTGATGCCTAGGTGCCAAGGCATCTAATCCACATAAGCCGCCTTTAACAAAGCATGATATTTGTTGTTTGTCAACATAGTAGTTTGTGATTGAGATTTATCCAAGCCTAGTTCACATGTACATATTTCTTATAGACTATCGTATATAGGAGAAAATCTTTCATCCTAACAAAGTATATTCTATCATTTATATGGCATGCAGATATCATTGATAAGTTACCATACAGGCAGTTTCCTTGAGGTTACATAAGATCTTCTACAACCAATAGCCGCTAACAGGATGGATCCGTTACATCACCTATCCTGTCACAGTCTGCATATATTACATTGCCTTGCAAGTTGATATTCCATTGCCCAAATGGGGTTTCTTTTTGGCGTATGTTGCATTATTCTTAATAGTTATTGGAGAAACTAGTGTTACTATACATGCCATAACTAACTTATCCTAATGCCGTGTCATCTTTGTGCAGCTTGGGGCCTTGGCAACACTTTCTCGGCAAACAAATGTAGTATGGATGGTATTTGTTGCAGCTGATGGTGCTATACGTTTTTGTGAGGAATTTTATTCAGTGGATTGTGTTAAAAGGGCTGATGACAAAGAAAAGCTTAACAAAGATGAAGTGGTAGCTGATAAGAGCACTTTAACTGCCCCAACTCTAAGAAAGAGAAGGATGGGTAGCTCCGGAAGTAACATAAACAGTTCCAAATCTGTCGTGATAAAAAATGCATGCCATGCCCAAGGTATTATTTTCCATTGTTTAGCATTTCACTTCTTTGGAATACCTGTTTTTCATTTAAGTTATTTTTTTATCTCATAATTCATGTTCAGTGATTGACATCAATAATATAGGACTCTCTCTTGGAATTTAATTTCGTCATCAATGCTGTCGTACAAACACCACTTGGATATTTGTGGAGGATCCATGAAATTCAATTTTGCGAAGAGCTTGTTTTCTTTCTGAATAGCATACCTTGGCATTGAGCATATCCTGATTTCTTTGTTTTCAAGAGGTTAGTATGGAAGTTATCAAGCTGATTGGGTTTCACAAGAAATTAGAAATTAGCTTGCGTTTGTCCATGTACAAAAAGATACAAAACCTCTATTTACATAAAACCTTCATGTTCACTACAGAAGTATTTTGACAAGAATGATGCCATTATATGAGAAAATTGACTACAAAAAGCATAATAGATGTATGTTATAGACTGCCAGTTGCACATAAGTTGAAAATAAGTATGTAAAATAATGGAATCTGGGTTGGATTATGTGCGCTGTTCACCATATAGTAAGTTAATTTTGTTTGGAAAGATTTTTTAGATAAAACATGACTTTTTTCTTCTCTGGAAGAAATGACCTAGCCTTCAATTGGAGGCATTTGTTAGTTTGAACAAATAATCTGGGATTGTTATAGACAGGCTAAGGGTGAACATAACATGGATAGCCTATAAAGCCTGTAGGTATTCTTGGGCTGTGAAATAGAGATGACCATTAAAACATAAGACTCAATATGCCCTGTTAGAGTTATTATTGTTATTTATCTTATGAGGGTATAATAGTAATTTTGGATGTACTGCATATCAATATAAATAACATGAGATGCAACCTAAGGGTTTCAAGCCCTTGCAATCTCTTTTCTCGTGTTCTCTCTTCTCCTTCTCTCCAAACTCCACTCCTGCATATGTTTGTAGTAGATGAACTTTATTGGCCTCATTACTCTTTTCTCATGGGCATTTCAAAAGTTGGTACTTAATCTTTGTGTTAGGTTCTTTCAAACTTGAATTATCCATTAATAGGGGCAGGGTTTAAACTAATCAGTTATGCCAGAATGTTGCAACTTTGGAGTAAGCTAGGTCATCAAAACCCCAGCTTGAGTTGGGATATTAGACCACCTTAAGTTGATGAATCCTCTCATATAATAATCGTCATCAGCCTGAGTCCTTACTCCATGTTTACTTGTTGTCAATTATTTTGAACTGTTCACATTTTTATTGAAAAATATTTGTTAGTTATATTTTGCTTTTGTTGGAATATTTAAATAGAGATGCATATCAGCATTTTCTTCTGCAGTTCTTCCTGGATTTAAAGGATGTCTATCCTGTAATGGAAATTATGTGCAGGTTTTATAGATGACATCCTGGATGTTGCTTTTAAGCTGTGGTGTCTGAAGTGGAAGGTGCTGGTTTCTTTTGCCCCTTTTCTCATGGTGCTGGTAGCATTTGTGACTTTTGTCATCAAGAATGGAAGTATTGTTCTAGGTACTTCGTATCCTCTTTTTCTGTGTGCTCATTCGTCAGAGATGCCTATATGGAATATCTTAGGATCTGAAAGTATAGCATACTAAAAGATGTCTAAGTGTCTCTCTCCAAATCCTGCAGGTGCAAAAGAAGCTCACGTGGTTTCTCCACACTTTGCTCAGATGTTGTATTTTGCTTTGTTTTCCGCTGCAGTACTTGCTCCTGTGCACTTCAGTTTGGACCAAGTTGTGTCTGTATGCCGATCCTTATGGAAAAATAAACTTTGCAGTTCTGTCCAACTCCTGATAGCTCTAATAATAGGATTCTTCGTAGTGCATCTATTCAGGTGAGACATACTTGACATTATTACAACGTAGCGTTGTGCTTGGATTCTAAAATCTTTCTAGGACGTTATAAGGCTTTGCAGTTTTCCTTTACCTGCCTATCTTGGAACATAGTCTTTGACTTCTGTGAAAGTCGTATGTCTAACCTGTCTGATGTAAACTATGTCGCTGCTGTAAAGTTCACAGTATTTAAGAGCTTACTAAAATTATAATATCATGTTTGTAATTAGAATTGAGGAAATTGTTGATTGTTTAGGGTAATTTAATCGTACAACTTAAAATGAATTACGGTTAAGACTTACTGAACTTTTTCAGATACTACCTTTAGCAAAAATTTCATCAGTGTGCGAGAGTACCTAATTTCTTAGTTAATTGCAAAATTCCTTCTGCAATTTTAATCATGAGAGTGCTTCTTACCAATATCAATATCTTGTCCAAAGTAGTTGGCATTCAGCCTGGATAGATGTCACAAAATGAGATTATAGAAGCTAAAGTAGTATTTAAATAGGCAATTGACTTTATCATGAACTCAAACAACACCAGTTCTTTGTCTATCAATTTCTGTCTTCTACCGACAAACACAAAAAATATCTATCACTAGTTGGTTCTTTTGCATACATATCTATGATTCCGCATTATCTGACCTGATAATCTTTTGTTTAACAGGACACGTTTATATATTTTCCCATGTTAATACCTGCTGAGAATTGGTGCTTTTTCATACGTATCCATGCTTCAATGAAGTCTAATTTAGATTTATAAATCCATGTTATTATGTCACATGTGTGTCGAGATAATTACAGTTTTGGATGAAAGGATATTTATTAGTTTAAGAAAATGGGGAGAGTAAAATTTATTTGATAGTTGGATGTATGAGCTTAAACTTCAAAAGGCAGGTCTAACTAGCTGTCAACTGGCCGTCTAGGTTTTATGCCATTGTCCTTTCATGCTCATGGCTAGGAATTTGGCACCATCACATGGTTGATGTCAGGTCGGCCACCGGTCATAAAACTTTGTCAATTCCTTTTTAGAGCTTCATTATTCTCAATAGCCGAACCCATTCTGATTAGAGTAGGCTTGGATGACGATGAGCATCATGGTCTTGTATCAGGGATCAATATTAAGTCGTTAATTATTTCAACTTGTTACTAGAATCTACTAATAATTTGGATGAGGTTCTGTGGTGTAGTTGTTTGGAGATGAGATGATATTAGTATCATTGATGAGACTGAAGAAAGGATGCATTCCATGGTAGAGTTATTAAAATCTATAGCTTAAAGGATTTATAAATAGTAGGATGAGACATAAAATATGATATATAACGTTAGCAAATTTTCTAATAAAAGTGTAGGATTTGACCATTAAGTGTGAAGGCCGGTTTCAGGAAGCTTTTTCATGAACTAGTTCTTGTGTTGGAATAATATAAATATTTAATCCCTAACCCTCACCAAACCTCTAGAGTTTTGGTGCAATGGTGGGGATTTTAACATGATACCAGTGCAACCAGCTTCAAATCCCATGCATTTCTAGCGGACTTAAAAATACCAGTGTGAATCCCATGGGCCTTTGGCATGTGGGAGCGTGTTAGAATAATCTAAATATTTAACCCTCAACATTACAGCTCTAGATGTTTTTGGTCTAGCAGTAGGGGACTTTTAACTACTCGAAAAGTGATATTGGGCCACACTATATAGTATATAGTACATATCTATGAAGTAGAAGGAAAATTTTGTATTATATCATAGATGCTCTCATTATCAGGCAATAAAGAAACGACACACCCAAAAGATAGCTTCAGATGCTTTAGTCATCTAAGATGGATCTGCATTGATGAGGAAAGAGAAAACGATTTGTTAATGATTAAGGGCATAATAAAAAGTTTCTTGATGAGCCAGTGAAATAAGATATGATTATTGCTTTTATATGTGGCTCTTGTTCTGAATATGGAAAAAGATTAACGTAGTTATACTGAAAATTTTGAGATGTCTATTTTTTTTTTTTTTTAATTATTTTCATCTGTGTTGTTTATATCAACTTAGAATTGTTATATCTAGAGACTTATTGGTCCCAGATATGATTAGGATGGAAACACTCCTCCGGTATATCAGGCTGTAGTTTTGGGGAAAGAAAATAATAGGTAGCGCATATCATGTCGGGTTTTTCTTTGATATCGGTCCCCTTAAATCTACCATATTTCATGATACGTTCCCCAAATCTTGTTGTTTGCTTAGAAGTCCCCTTAAATCTACAAGCTCCAACAACATTCTTCCTTGATCGATATTCATTATATTCCTCCATCATTATACACCGGTTCGGCTTCTATATGTAAGCGTTGAGCTTTTGGTTCATCGGCTGTTTAAGCAACCAAATTCGGCTAGAAACTTCATATAGTTGACCAGAATATCCTTAACCTTCAGGGACTTTCGGTTGATACCACCTAGCATAGTGGTAAAACTATTGATGGAAACAATTTGAGTCTACTAAGATGATCGTCAAATATACACACTCAAATCTACAAGCAAGTGTGAATCTATGGATGCTGAAAGCCTGAAATTAAACGTATTGAGAGAGAAAACTAATGGTATTATTATGTCAAAAGCAGATTAGTATCTCCAAAGCATTGCCTTTAAATAGGCTTTAGATGAAGCCTAACCAATTGGTTTATTTGAAGTAAGGATAAAAAATTCATCCTAATTTAATATTGTTCAAGATTGACTTAGATCTAAACAACTTAATAGATATATCTAGAGAAATCCTAACTACTACTAGCTTTCCAAATTTTGTCCAGAATTCATGTTGTTACTCCAACATGTTCAATGGCTTGAAATAGAATCCAGTAAAGCCATTGCACACAAGATAAAATTGACGATTTCATTAATGTCAAAACCGGCGTAGTCGTGGAACAAACTTTTATAAAATGGTGTTAGGTTTAGGTTGGAGTTTCGAGAATTGAAACTGGAGTTTCATGCTATGGAGTTTGGGGTTATTTTTTGGACATTTGGGGACAAGGGTTTATTTTGGAGTTTTGTGTTTTGAATATACGAGTAGAATTGGATAACTGTAAACTTCATTAGATAAATACTCCTATCATCTTCAATTCCATTGAACAATAAAATTCTACCATGCACATCCTTTATTTAATAAAATCCTAAAATTTTATACCGGTTTAATATGCAGATCCACAATACCAATTACCATATCACAATTTCAATGAATATATGGAAAATCCTATCCATTCAAATAGGTAAAGCAATACCCCACATTTTCATCAACTACAATTTCAGAAAAGACTCTAAAATTTTCTACCATTAAAATATGCAACACTATCCATTTTTTTTTTTGGGATATACGAGCTATCTTTTCAAGGTGGAGTTAGGAGCATATGCAACTACACGGGTTGGCTTCAAAGGTGAGTTTGACGCGTCCAAGATGGAGCAAGACGTGGTTGGCACACAATGGTGGTGTGGATGAATGTGTTGGTTTGGTTCTGTGGTCGAACGGATCGAGATGACAATATGCTGAATCTTCTGGGTGCTCGGCTGGCGGGAACGAATAAAGGTAGCAGGAGTGCTAAGGTTGTTCGGCTGACATGAACAAACAAGAAGTAGCATGCATTTCAATCAACCACAATTTAGAACCCTAAAGTATGCAAATTAAAAACAAATGAAAATCAAAAGGAGAGCATTGGAAATCGTGGTTGTTCTTGTATGTCACGTTGAAGGGAGAAGGACCTACCAAAGAGAAGGGTTTCTTAGGAGACGAGAGTGACGATGATGCATTTTGGATTGGGGTAAAATCTAAAAAAGAGTCCACTTTGGAGGTTTTGGTCTTCTACTTTTGGAGTTAGGATTGAAGTTTAGCCAAACACCAAAACGTTTCCAAACACGCCAGAGTTAGTGATTTGGAGTTGGAGGCATAACTCCATGAAGTCCCATTTTTCTTTTCAAAACTCCGCTCCAATCGCACCCCTAGAGCATTGTCGTTATATCATACGGCATAGTATTGGCCGATATCATATGGTATGCCCCATACTGATACAATTTTGGCATGTCCCGGTCCGCTACCAATACTACCGACGTTGACCTTGGGGGCCTCTTTGGCTCTTTCCATGTCAATTCTACATAGAAAAATTGAACGAAAAAATAGTAGCATGGAAAAGTAGTGTCGAGACAATTGTTCAGTTGTGCTGAAGACTACAATGTTACAAGATATCGACATGATTCCTTATTGATAAATTGTAACCATTACCTTTTGTTGAAATTGTATATTTATAAATTCACAACATTCATACATATTAATATTATATCATTCAAAACTATTGATTGTGGTTGCACTATATCTAAAAGCAAATAAATAAACAATAATATATATTGCAAGTGAAAAAAATGAGAAACAAAATAGAATATGTAAAATTATGTCTAAATGTATCAAATATTTTTAAAAATCTTTTTGAAAAACTTTTTATCATTTTTCGCTTTCTGAAATGAAGAACCGATACTCCGATATGAAAACAGTCGAAACTACCGCGAACTGCCGATACTCACCTCATAGGAAGGATCCGGAACCAATTCCGATACCAATATTTTGTACCGTGCTTTATATAGTCTTACATGAAGTTTTACCAATTGGTTTTGAAAAGGAAGCTCAGACTAATCAAACATTCCTAAAAGATTGACTCAAATCCTATGTTGCACGGATATGGGAAAACGGTGAGCTGTATTGTGTCCGTGCCTGTATCCATATTCGTATAACATAGGTGATTAAACTGAACCTATTTGAAAATGCCCGTATCTTGTACCCATATTGCGCCCTTAACTGTGTCTGTACTTGTGCAACATAGCCCAAACCTAAATTAAACATAATACATATATTTAAAGGGATCCTAAATAAAACTGACTTCCGCATCATGTTCGAAGGCCTAGGCTGCAGAATCCGCAGAACCATTGAACATAAAAGTCCTAGAATTTTTTAATTTGTATTTCTGAATTGGGATGGAGCTCCTAAAATGGAACACTGTATTTGAAATTCATTAAATTAGTACACTGTGCAGTGCAGATCCAAAGTTAAATAGGTTCAACACCAAATGGTTCTATCTTGCCTTAGTTTCTGAAGATCTATCAATTAAACAAGCCATCAGTGGCATCCTCTCATGATGCTTTGGAGTTCACCAAATCATCCACTTGATTTGTTGCTTTATCCTTGCCTCTCAATTCTCCCTTTCTGTCACCTTTTTTTGACTCTGCTCTGGATTCAAGGCTACGCAATGTTGTATGTTGTCCCTTCTTGTATTCCCCATAGTAGTGGTCTCTGTGTTTTCTTCCTTCAATGGTACGCATATTTTTTGTTCAGTTCTCGCCATCGGACTTGCCTTTTGGGGCTACATCCCCTCCAGGGTTTGGTACTTCGCTGTAGAGAAAACAACAATCATTAGGGTCGAACCAAATGACCGATTACCATTTTTTTCATTATTGCCGTTGGAAACAGCCAAAGCTCTAGCCAAAAGGGAACCAAGTAGGCATAGTATCTAATCATCCTCGTCGGTTTACATATTCTTATTTCTTTTGAAGCTTTCCTACTAGTGTCTCATATTATACACCACCATTGTTACATTAAACGATTTCCATGACACGCTCAGTCCATGGCTGGTTATCGACTAATCTCAACTATGGGGCCACATGGAATTTTCGACTAATTGGCCACCCGATTAATCAGATTAAGGGTTCGATTGTTCAGACTATTAATCTCTGATTAATCCTTTTCTTAGAACACTGTACAATATAGTCTACTTATTTAGAAGTTACTCTTAAAGCCCTCTTGTGCACTTCGCCTTCACCTGAAGCAAAAGCCCTTACACAATGAGTTGTTTATAGAATTTTTTGGATTAAAACCAAATTGCCTTATGTTATGCCAAGGGAAATAATTATGCACATGGAAGATGAAAGCATACTTGGGTTATTGAAACTATTTATAATTGAATTTAATGTTATGATTACTTGTTATTTTGTTCCAAATGTTATTCTTTCAGTTCAGCTACTTCAATCAATTCATAGTATGTATGAACAAGTTTAATTTGCTAATGCAGCATAGCCCATCCTTATCTTCTAACTTGAATCAATTCAATGAATTCATAGTATGTCTGAACAAGTTTAATTTGCTAATGCAGCATAGCTCATCCTTATCTTCTAGCAGACAACCGGCATTATCCCTTTTATATTTGGAGAAAAGTCATCCAGGCTCACTGGGCAGCAAAATACCTTCTTGTCCCAGTTTATGTTTATTCATGGACCTCGATCATCACAATACTAGGTCTTGCTGATTCTCTCTCTCTCTCTCTCTCTCTCTCTAACTATATCTTTTTTTGCAAATTTCAGCTGAATGTGATTTTTTTTCTTACAGGAAAATCTCAGAGAAAAATTATAGTGGTGCTATTTATTGCAACCACTGCCTTGGTTCTCATTCCTGCACCACTAATTGAGTTCAGATATTATACGATACCTTTCTTTTTCTTGTTCTTCCTCTCCCAAAATGATGCCAACATGAAATTGGTTTTTGTCGTGGCTCTTTATATTGCTGTAGATATGTTCACCATGATGATGTTTCTATTTAGGCCATTCCATTGGGATCACGAGCCGGGGGCACAAAGATTTTTATGGTAGTTCTTGTTGAATGTTTCTTCCCTTTTTTCTAGACAACATTTTTCCTGTGAATCCTCATTTGCATTTGTATGTGGATTGACCAAAACATTGTGCAACATGTATTAGCCATCATATTTTCTTTCTATGAAGTCTAACATATCTGTTATTTTCTTTCGACTGTGAAATGCCACTTTATTGTTATTGGACAATTTTAGCTCTTTATAGTCTCAATATACTATATCTATTTGAGCAAAGTGTTCGGATATAAATTTGATATTATATTTCTTGTTTGTCAAAAATAAAATATTGATAAATTCCTCCTGTTTGATATGGTTATTGGATTACTGTGTACACGAATTTTTGGTTAAGTTTTGAGTTATTCCTCTGTAAGGCATTTATTTACCTTTTTTTTTTCCCCCTTATATTTGTTTGTTTTATTTATTTTTGTAGTTGTATTGATCCTGTGTCAGGTACAAGTGGCAGAAGAATGCCTGATATTAATAAGCCAAAAAAAAGGCGACTAACAGAAGAGGGAGCAAAAAGTATAAGATCCATTTTGTTTGTGAAAAAAAAACAAAGAAAAGGTTTTTTTTTTTTTTTCTTTTTTCTTTTTTTTTTCTTTGTTTAATCAATAAGATTTTAAAAGAAAATGGAAAAAAAAATTTTGAGGGATAGAGTGGAAGCGGGAGCACGACTTTCTAGTTCGTACAAAAAACATATTCTCCTACTATTTAGGGTGCTGTTTGGATGCTTGAAAGTGTAAGGAAGTATAGAAATGAAGTTGCGTACGCGTTGTTGTTTGTTTGCATCGTTGGATTGTGAGAAAAGTAGGGAAATATGGAGTTTGGATGATTGTTGAACTCAACCAAAAAAAGAAGAAGTGGGTTTTGTGATAGTTTGTATGATTATTCAAATTAGTTGAAAATTTCGTTCTCTTGCGGAAGTGAAGAATAGATATGGTTACCTTTTTTTTAGGCTATTTATAAGGGCACATCAGAAGGGCTAGCCAAGTCTTAGTTTTCTATTATTTACAAGTTTGCCATTGAAAAATTTACTCAGGGCTATCCAAGTGGTAGGTATAAAAGATAACTCTTATAATTGTGGTCTTCTTTCTCACTCTCCATTCTCTCTTCCCCTTTTTCTCCAAACCCTAGTTCTTTTTACTTGTGGTCCCAACTTTTTTTTCAACCCCACATTTCTCCAAACCCTAGAAGATTTTCCAAGGAAGATTCTTAGTATATTCGGTACGATTACGTCAGCTAAACGACAAATTTTCTTAAATAATTTGTTCTTTTGAAATAATCTTATATTTTGTCCCAATGTAGAAATTATGGAAGAAAGTGGATCATCACGTCTATCAATCGAGCAGCTCGGATCTTCCGAAGAACACAACAAAACATCCAAAGAACTTTCGGTAAATTTTCGACCGACCAAATACGTAGTCGACACATAGACTTCTCCCGAAGACTTGGACACTAGAACTACCACTTATTGTGGCAGTTCCGAAACAAACAGTCTGTAAAGGTGGACTGCCACAAACATGGCAGTCCAAGAAGTAACTAGGACTGCCAGATTACGCGACAGCTATGTGTAGAAATACTGTAAAATAGGACTGCCAGACTTTCTGGCAGTCCATAAAACACGAAGGACTGCCAGAGTACGCGACAGTCTATGTGTAGAAATACTGTAAAATAGGACTGCCAGACTTTCTGGCAGTCCATAAAACACGAAGGACTGCCAGACTGTCTGGCAGTCCTGTTGTACATAAGTTCATCCTCTGTACTACCACGTTTTATGGAAGTCCCATGTATATGAAGGAATGTCAATTTTCCTTGACAGTCCTGAAGTTGTTCATATTGTATTTGTTTTTGTAATTGTGACTGGCAATTTCTTTGAAAATTTAATGTAGGGCATATCATCTCATATTTCTATTGACTTGAGTAATATATTCTCAACGGATGTCGCCTTTGAATCTTATGAAGAAGCATTAGAATGGTGCAGACAAGTTGGAAGGCAAGCAAACACAGTCTTTATCATTTCAAGGTCATTACGAGGTCGGTCGTGTCGTAAAACTGCTGATCTTGGATGCGTAAAACTGCTGATCTTGGATGCGAAAGAGGTGGGACATTTAGGCTTCATCACAGAAAAGAAGAATGTGCCCAAAAAAAAGTCCTGGAGAAGGCGGTAGGGACCAGAAAGTGTGGTTGTCCTTTCAAGATAGTGCTTGTCTCAAGAGATTATGGAAAGTGGACAGTTGATGTCAGAAATGGGATGCACAATCATATGCTGGCGGAGACACTTACTGGTCATCCCTATGCCGGAAGGTTGAACGAAGAGGAGAAGAAGTTAGTTGAAGAATTGTCCAGCTCCGGAGTTGGCCCGAAACAAATTTATTTCGCGGTGCGCCAGAAGAATGAAAAGAACAAGTCTACGATGAGGACAATCTACAATGCACTCTCGAGATCGATGACAAATACCCTAAGAGGAAGAATGGCGATGCAACAAGTATTGAAGTTACTTGCCGACAATCACTATGTGGAGTACCATAGAAGACATCCGCCGTCTAATGGTTTTGGGCGCATCCGGATTGTACGCATTTGACACGGTCCTTTGCCGATGTCTTGGTGGCTGATTGCACGTACAAGACTAACAAATTCAAGATGCCACTTTTCCACATTGTCGGCTTCACGTCAACGGGTAAATCATTTTCAGTTGCATTTTGTTTCTTGAAGAATGAAACCGTGGATGACTATACATGGACATTGAACAAATTGAAGACACTTTACACTGGACACAAAGAGCCGTCTGTTTTTGTCACCGATCGAGAATATACATTGATGAATGCTATAGATATCATATTTTTTCATGCTCGTAGACTACTATGCACATGGCATGTTAATCGAAATATTCAAGCACAATGCAAGAGCAGGTTTGAAAAAGTAGACGGCAAACTTGATGTAGACCGCTTCACAGAATTCTACAACGATTGGACCCTTGTGTGGCGAACAAGTACTGTAGACGCCTTTGACAAAGCATGGTTGGAGTTCAAAGAGAAGTGGGAAAGTAGCAACAAGCCATGTATATCTTATATCAAAGACACATGGGTTGATCCACATAAAGAATATTTCGTCTTAGCATGGACGAATAAGGTGAAGCATTACGGCACGACCACTACCAACCGTGCCGAAGGTTCATACTCAACACTGAAGAAATATCTACGTTCATCGGTCGGTGGTTTTGTGTCAGTTTGACAGGCGATAAATCTAATGACCAATTCGACGGTGAACGAGATAAATGCTTCATTTCAAATGAGCCTCAATATTGTAAAGTACGAACATAGGAAAGAAGAGCTCTTGTCTAATTTAGTCCATGTATTGTCTCACTATGCATTGGCATTGCTATTTGATGAGATTGCTTGGGCGAATTCAGTTGGTTTTGATACCGAAGAATATGGTTGTACACATCGACATTCTCTCGGCCTTCCTTGTGCTCATGAGATCAACGAATATCGACGTCAATGTAGACCTATTCCAGTAGTGGCCGTTGATCAACGTTAGAGATAGTTGTCAGTCATGCCTATGGTGGACAGTCACGACGATTTCTTTTCCTTGTCAGAAGTTAAACTCCTTCATGCAAGATGGTGTGCTGCACTAGAACCTGAGAGGAAGTCTATTGAACTTAAAATTTAAGAACTTGCCCACCCGGCAAGTAGTTATGTGCATGAGCCATCTGTTGTTGTTGCCCCGAAGGGTAGACCACCAAGAAGACTTACAAGAACACAGAAGAAGAAGCTCGAGTCTACTAGTAGAGAACTATCATTATTTGAGCATATTGAAAGAAGCGTGGAAAGGTTCGTTTGTCCAAAGAGGAAGGACAAGCTTCCTATTCAACGAAAGAAACAGAAAACAAGAGTTGGTGTCACATTCGACATGTACATTCATACATTTCATCCTGCGATACGGGAGTACATTTGGTCTATTGAAGATGTGCCTAAAGATGGACATTGTGGGTACCATGTTCTTGCAAGACATCTAGGCTATTCCGTTAAAGATAGATGGAGACAGGTTAGATTAGAGCTGTACGAGGAGTTGGAGTCTCGTCTTCCCTTCTACAGCAAATTTCTAAGCCCAGATATAGTTGGAGAATTGTTGACAAGCATTCCGTGTGCCGATCAGACTACTGGAGAGGAACATTACATGGATGTCCCTTCTGCTGCATATCTATTCGCTAATAGGTAAAATATACCAACACATTCTTACTAACGTGAAAAGTTTGTTAAATACTTATACTGCATTTGTATTCGCTTACAGGTACAAGATCCCAATTATCATTCTGTCCAAGAAAAGTAACAATACATTCTTCCCAATGACCGCTCCTCCGGCAGACTACACTGTCCACTCTATATGCCATTGGACTTGATGATAATCACTTCGTCATCCCGCGGTTGATCGGGCACTATCCTATTCCTCCCCCTGCTCCAATCTGGTATAAATATGCTCCGGAAGAATCGATCGCTTGGACGACACTCTACACCGATGTGATCAATGTCTACAAGAAGATAACAAAGTACGTGGAACCTATACCAAGGCCGAAAGACCACTATGATGTATTGATTGACTAATAGTGGGTCCTACACCGATACTTTTGTCACATTTTGTAAACAGAAAGAAGGAAGTTTATATCTTTTGTCACATTTTGTAAACAGAAAGAAGGAAATTTATATCTTTTGTCACATTTTGTAAACAGAAAGAAGAAAGTTTATATTACTACTTAGAAACTTTATTTTAGAGTATCACATTTGAGTATCGGTTTTGGTATGAGTATCTTATTAGAAAATATAAAGCGGAGTTGAGTATCACATTTATATTTGAGTATCGGTTTGAGTATCACATTTATATTTGAGTATCGGTTTGAGTATCACATTTGACTTCATAGCAAGGTTTAAGAAGGACTGCCCAGGAAACTGGGCAGTCCTAGTTCACAACAAGTTTTAACTAGGACTGCCTAGTTCTCCGGCAGTCCTTCATGCATGATGGACTGCTAGAGAACTGGGCAGTTCTAGTTAAAACTTTACAGAAATTTTTAACTAGGACTGCCCAGTTCTCTGGCAGTCCTTCATGCATGATGGACTGCCAGAGTACTGGGCAGTCCTAGCTAAAACTTTGTGATACTTGATACTTTGTGTGATACATGATACTTGATACTTTGTCATACATGATACTTGATACTTGATACTTGATACTTGATACCTAATACTTCAATCAAATACGACGCTCAAACGATACTCAATCAAGTAGGATGCTCAAACGCAATATGATACTTATACGACATTAAGTATTCAAAACATATTACAACAAACTGTTGGTGTTCAACAAAAGCGACACACAAATTGTTTAAACAAATGCAACAATGTCATTTTTTTCATGACACATCTTAGTGCGTCGCTCGTTTTCGAGAAATGTATAGTCCGATGCGATGTTCTGTATCTGGTTAGCAACGTCCACGTAGTTCTCTCTCTTGCACAGCATGAGATTTTTTCCCAAGTTTCTTACTTTGGAAGCCTGAAGGAAAAATAAGGGTTAAAATTGGCCAGGTTAATATACTGGTAAATATTAATTCGACATACTACTACTTGCCATCTTTTGCAGTGCATCAAGCAGGCCTGCCTTGGTTGGTAGAGGAGCAGCTACCGGCACTTCATCACCTCGTGTATCTGGATTCAACATCATACCATGTCCGGCCTCTACATAGTAATTTATATAGTCATCACTACAATCCCACATCTGCACCACCGGGAGTCGTTTGGTTTCACAGACTACGTGACGTTGCCACTCAGTGAAGAAGAGCCCCAACGGTAGTCCGGCGGGACATAGGTTGATGCTTTGGTCCCTTTTGAAGAAGTCCTCAAATTCAATGTGCTCGGTATAGTTTGCACGTAGCCAAACTGACGAAGCACTCTGTCTGGCATGTGAGACTCCTCAATTTCATGACAGGATATCAGATCTTGAAATAGTGAAACTCCTTGCAACGGACGAGAACTATTTCGAAGATCCCGATATGGATGCCAAATAATCTACATCATAGTATAAGTAATCAGGACTTAAGAAGTTAGTATTGTTTCACTAGAATGAAATCATAAGTAAATGATAATTTAAGTTAGCATTGTTTCACCTCCTTTTCGTTCATATCTTCAAGTACGACACGCAGGAAAGCCAAAGTATGCGGATGTCTGCTATCTATCTTAACTGGATTCCACTTACACATCACATCGTAGTCTTTGTTAAGAGTAGCCCTCTTTAGCGTCAAAAAATGTTCGTATATCCATGCCTGTACATGAAATATAGAATAAAGACATATTAATCGACCTAATTTGAAATAATATAAACAAAGTACGATTTAATTGACTCACATGGAGCAGAGTTTGACAACCAACTATAGTCTTCGATCCGACTCGAGATGCAGCCCCAAGTTCGCAGTAGAGATAAGCTAGTATACCGCTTCCAAAGGATATTTGATCCACAGTGCCTAAGTTCATAAAATTGTTTATATATTTGGCATGAATCGAGGTTCCGAACTTGTCCGGAATGCAGACGGCTCCCAAGATGAAATACATGTATGCCCGGGCCACTACATCGTCGTCCTCATCGTCATCTTCATCGTCCTTATCGTCATCGTCACCAATGCGTGTATTCCTCAGAAAACTCAAAGGAACTTCGTACAACTTCTTAAACTCGGGGAGACTGACAAAATTCTCTGCCTCAATACCAAGTGAATTGGAGACCAATTCCACCATCTCGTCATACATCTCAAAGTCGCCCGTAGAATAATTCATCAGCATTGGACGACCATCAACTCTAAGTCCCAAAATGTGGTGGACGTCGTCGAGGGTGATCGTCAACTACCCGGATGAGAAATGAAAACTGTTTGTTTCTGGATGCCACCGCTCCACAAATGCAGAGATCAGTGCGTGATCCAAGATCTTATACGAGTGTTTTGCAATATGTTACAACCCAGTGGGGATGATTTTGGCCTTCACACCTTCTTTCAAATTATCTTGCCAAAATTTTCAGAAAAGCTCGCGTATCTTGGTTAATGACTCGCAAGATACGCGAGCTTTTCTGAAAATTAAACAAGATAAAGAATATATAAATATAAAATATAACTACTATTTTCAAAAGTCAATTTACATCTAAGGTAATGAACTTGCCAGATCCTTCCAAATTTGGTAAGATATGTGGTTAGGCATAGACTTCAATAGTGAGCAACCGATTGGGCTCACTTCCCGATCAGCTCTATCAGAAGCGGCCTTCTCGTGAGAAGGTTCGGAACCATCGTTCCTTCCTTTATGAACAATGGCCAAATCATCATCATCGGAGGAAGAATCAGGGCGAGTCTTCTGTTGCTTCGATTTACTTGCAACGCGTTTGGTTCCACGTGTTGTAGTCTGAGTCGGTGCCTCCGGTTCTCTTATCGTTATTGGTTTCTTGCGAACCCGCTCAGCTTCACTGCCTTCCGCTCCGATGCGGTAGGACGTTTTCTTTTAGGCTCGACGTCAACGTCCTTCGTCTTCGGATTCGGCCCGTGACTACGAATATTTAATATCAATCGAAGAATACTTAACAAACAGCAAACAAGAAGTGCAATGTAGGACTGTCCATGTTTCTGGCAGTCCTGTATACTGTTAGGAGTGCCTGAAACTGTGGCAGTCCACTTGTACAGCAAGTATACCACATGACTGCCGCACTTTGTGGCAGTCCTAGATGTATAAAGGACTGCCACAAAGTGCGGCAGTCATGTGTTATACTTGTTGTACAAGTGGACTGCCACAGTTTCAGGCAGTCCTAACAGTACATAGGACTGCCAGAAACATGGGCAGTCCTAGTCGACTCGAGATTTTCTAAACTCTTGGAATTGGCAAGATGTACGTAACAAATTCGTGATCATCTAAAACGACTGTCCATCATCTTAACTATCATTCCATTACAATGTATACTTGGATTTTTTGAACTAAATTATTTGGATTTTGGGGGAAAAATGACAACTTTAAGTATTAGGGTTTTTACCTTGATTGAGAGGAACGTTTGCGTGCCATCGTAGGGAGAGAGAGTTGGAAAATAGTGGAGAAGAAGATCCAAAATAATATGTAGCTTCAGGAGTGGGAAATGGTGGAGAGGAAGAAGAAGAAGAAGAGGAGGGAAAATAGGTTTGTGAAGAGAGAGAGTGAAATTTAGAAATGAGATTGATTTTTGGGGTTTGGGGGGTTGTGGGGTTTGGACAGCCCCCTGAGTGGAATATTTGGATAGCCCAAGTAAAATCTCCTCAAACATTGGCTAGCCCTAATCCTGGCTAGCCCTGATAAACTTCTGATGTGCCCTTATAAATAGCCATTTTTATAAGGGGTAAGGTTACCCCACGTGCTAATGAGTTTATTTCTACATAAATTTGTGTAGAGAGCAACAAAGTTTTTTGATATTGTTCTGAGAGCATAAATTTACGTCCATTTGAACGGCGTAATAAATGATTTACTATTAAAAAAATTACAATCAAGATATACGTCCCGAAGGGCGCATTGTGCAGAAAAATGCTCTTTTGAAGGACGTTTTTTGCATATGTTAATATTTTTTACCACTGTTAATTTTTTTACCTTGCTCGCCACCTAGACGAGAATGGAACGAGTAGTCTTATATGTATACGTGTTTGTAAAATAAAATTATATGTGATTTTTTGGTTAGCTTGTGAAGTTATAAAATAGAAATGAGGCTGTGGGTTCTACTAATCTTCCCCATATGTAGTTTTTTTTATAGCATTTTTAGCATTAAATGCTATAAGTATAAAAATTGCTCTTAATATTCAAACCCAGAACCTCCACATACTGATGTTCAGTAACTAACGAAAAATTCATATATATATATATATATATATATATATATATATATATATATATATATTATACTGTAAAAAATATAGCAGTTGGATCATCGAACATAATTAAAAAAATATTTGTCAAAAAAAGAGTCCTTCAGAAGGACATTTCTCTAACAATTATGTAAAGAAAACGTCCTTCTGAATGACGTTTTCTACATGTATAAATAAGGGCGTTTCCTTTGCAAAACGTTTTGGGTCTCTCATCATAATTTTAACAAAGTTTATGTTCTCAGAGGAATTTCATGAAACTTTGATGCTCTCTATGCAAATTTCTGTTATTTGTAACACAAAATTTTAAAACAATTTTTACTAGTCTAATATTTTGTTACACAAAATTACAAGTTAATATACAAATTCTAATAAATAAACGAGATTACATAATAATATCCAAACTCTTAGTGTTTTTCAAAATTTTCAACCAAAAACACGTGTGCCAGTTGAACAATAGAAGTCCTCTCACAACTCACACAATAGATGGTTCGAAACTCCAACAAAAAGTTCTCGAAAATTCAATATTTTCACATTTTGAAAATAAAGTACCATAAATATTAGAAAAATGCATAAAACAAAATGGGCCAAGATAAAAGAAATATGGGCTGGGAGTGTAGTATTTATTTCGAATAACTACTTCAAACCCAAAATCATACCAAATAGGCCATTCCATCATCATAATTAAACTTGTCTAGGTATTGAAAAACATTTTAAAATATATCATTCCTTCATCTAAATAAAATTGTTCTTGGTATGAACTTTGTTGCTTCTGGATAGACGATTTTAATGGACTTCAAAGAACACTTGTACACATAGAATCCTTTCAAATAGAACTCGTGTGCATGGAAAAGCCATGCAGAGTATCACTGGTGTAGAGATGGCTGCACATGGAACTTGCGCGTATAAATGTCCCGTAGAGAACCCTACCGCACAAATGGCCACGTAGATAACTCGTGCAGATGAACTGTCCCGCAGAGTAATCAAGTGCATAAGTGGCCACACAGAGAACTTGCGCTCATAAATTCCCCGCGAAGATCACTAGCGCATACAGTGAATGTATAGAGAACTCGTACGCATAAATGTCCCTCAGATGAACTTGGACAAGGGAACCTCAGTTTAGCTTGTTGCCACAGGCATATGATTATTCGTGCATAGAATCTTATGCGTGCAGGACTGTCTCTGATTTTACTTGGAGGAAGAATAAGAACAACAACTACCTTTAAAGAGAGAGAGAGCTCACATATTTATAGGGAATGTTCTCACCTACCCTATGCGCACTCATACAGTGTCCCATCGACCTGTCACATTAGTCTTCGAACAAACTAATTTGACGGTGCCATACCTATATGCGACACACGTGATCCACAACAGTCTGCTCTACAGCAGCATGCCTGTGGTCAGTGCATGCAATCACAAAGTCCACCAAAACTTATGCGATGAACGTTTATGCGTTGAACGATTATGCACATAGATCCATGCATAGATAGCCTCGCGCATATAGCCTCGCACATTTTGCCTTGTGTATAATGCCTTGTGTAGATAGTCATGCACTTAATATCGTGTGCATAAGTTGCCGCACATAATATGACATGCGCATAATGCCACACAAGTAATGCCACATGTTCATATAATGTTGCGCATATTATGCCACATGTATAAAAAACTATGCTCATAATATTCCAGAGTCCTCACTTAAGCAAGTGATGAAATAAGATTGTTTCCATGGAGTCTTGATCTTTGCCCTCATGAAGAATTGTCACGCCCCAGAACCAGAATACCGGAGAGCAGGGGCAGACATAGCCAGCTACGCAATCCCAAAGTACGTTAATACTCTGAAATCACGTATAAGCTGTCAAGACATGGGGGTTACTCTACAAGCCATCAGTCAATCCTATGGTTTAACAATCCTAGGTATCTCAATCACAGGCAATTATACATGAGCAAAGAGTACGATCATCATACATACAATAGTAAGGCGTCCCGAACCATATATACATGACTGATCATGAAGCCAGTACCACAAAACTGAGGACTAGCTAGAGTATTAGTCATACATGATAAGGACTAGCTATAGTCTAGAATACACATATCATGTTTATGCCCGTAGGCTACAATATCAAGAAAATACCAAAACACGAGCTAAACACGTGCTCGGGACTAAACGTTACAAGAGGAGAATTTACATATCAGTGGGAGAATGAAAAAGAAACCCACTGAGGCACTCTGGTGCTCCGGCTGGTCACCGTCGAGTGGATGGTGCGGTAGATCCTTCGGGCTCTTCTATCAGAACCTGGCCATACAAAACCAGTGAGGTCAGACCCCAAATAGCAAGTACCACAAAGGAGGCCGAACTATGAACTTAAAACCAGCAATCATTAGCATTCAACAAGGAGAGAAAGCAATAAGTAAAGGAGGATCGAGATTCGTGCAGTACCAATGCACTTATCCCGAACGTAGGAAGACAGTAAGTAAATCATCATTTGACATAAAGTAAATTGGAGACATGCTAAATAAATAGAGCCCGACAATATACGAAGAGAGGACGAAGGCACTGTTCCGGAAGCCAGGTTACAATCCTTAAACCAAACAAGGACCGAGATTGTAACCCTTCGCCTGGACAAAACTTAGTCTCTGATCATTTATTGCTAAAGGTGACAATCATTAAGGTGAAAATGAGAGAGAGTACAATGATGAAAGTGACAATGAAGAGTACCTTACGCTAGAGTGACAATAGAGTACAATCATTATAGTAACAATCTGGAGTGACAATCATTCAATCATTCTGGTACAATTTTTCAATCAATCCCTTCTAGACAATACTATACTGGACTAGACTCCATCCAATCAATCACGGCCAATCATTGTCACCCTCATTTCCCGTATTTCCCGTATTTCGTATTTATACTCGTATCTGGATTTTGGCATGTATTTTTATTTTTCTTAACTTGTGGAATTTCGGTATTTCTCGTATTTTGGATTTTGACATGGCTCGATTTTAATCGGATTGGTTTGGTTTGGTTTGGTTTAGTATATATTGGATCACCTTAGCCTATGCTCCACCCTCAACACACCACATCCCACCCTCTTTAAAACTCCACCAACTTTTTCTCTCTCCTCATAAACCTCTATTAATTTCTTCTTCTCCTTCCTCTACACAACACTCTTCTCCTTCCTCTCCACAACACCCTCCCATAGGCAAGTGCACCTTGCTACCACATGAGAACCCTCTTTTATTTGTCCATTTGCTAGATTAGGACATGGTGATCAACATTAGAACTTAGCATTTTGTGATTTGGAGTCTCCGTTGTTCTAGATCTAAGTTTTCTTTATTTTCGGTTTTACATGGTTTTGATCTATTTAAGTTGGATTTTTTATGAGTTTTGATGTTTCCTTGTGGAAGAGAGTTCAATTCCACCCCGATTGGAACTTTGGAAATCTGGATTTGGAGTTCGGATGGCCAAGTTGTGATGCTCTGAAGTTTTGGAGCCATGAGAGCTTCTTCTCAGCCACGGAGAAGAAGACCCTTTCCTCTGCGTGCGTGTTTTTACGCGTACGCAGCTCTCCTGCGTGCGTGCTTTTGTGCGTACGCAGCCCCTCTGTGTGCGTGTTTTTACGCGTACGCAGCTCTCCTGCGTGCGTGACTTTTCGCGTATGCAGCTCTCCTGCGTGCGTGACTTTTTGCGTATGCAGCTCTCCTGCGTGCGTGACTTTTCTCGTACGCAGCTCTCCTGCGTGCGTGACTTTTCTCGTACGCAGCTCTCCTGCGTGCGTGACTTTTCTCGTACGCAGCCCTCCTGCGTGCGTGACTTTTCTCGTACGCAGCTCTTCTGCGTGCGTGACTTTTCTCGTACGCAGCTCTCCTGTGTGCGTGACTTTTCTCGTACGCAGCCCTCCTGCGTGCGTGACTTTTCTCGTACGCAGCACTCCTGCGTGCGTGACTTTCCTCGTACGCAGCTCTCCTGTGTGCGTGACTTTTCGCGTACGCCGCTCTCCTACGTACGTGACTTTTTGCGTACGCTGCTCTCATACGTGCGTGACTTTTCGCGTACGCAGCTCTCCTGCGTACGTACTTTAGCTCTCCTGCGTGCGTGCTTTCGTGCGTACGCTGTGCGTGCCCTTGTGCGTACGCTGCACCCTGAACCCCTTGCTTAACCCATTGGCTCTTGGAGTTTTGGTCTTATTTCTTTAAGCTTGGCTCTTCTATAGCCCTGTATATTGATATTTTATTAGATATTTTACGCCCATTTGTCATGAACTTGATTTTACTTAATATATTTGGAATGACTATTGTACACGGCATGGTATGACAGGAAACTAGCATAACACGATAGTGACCCGTAGTGGTGCACTCCTGACATGACCAACCTGACATGATAGTGGCCCGTCGTGGCGCACTCCTGACAAGTACCCTGACATGATTTATCTTAATGCTATTGCGACGGCTAACTTAACTTGACCTGCCTTGACACCGTGGCTAGTTCTTTCTTGCTTGCTTGTTAAATCCACTTGTCCTGTCTTGCATCATGTCTAGGATGGGACTCCTGAGTACCACGGTCAGGAGCACCTACTAAAATGGATTAAGGTTAATAACTAGAATAACACAGTAGTCATGAAGAGATGACACAGCTACAGGCAATCCCGTTACCTGGGCGCTCTTGGGATCTGTAGCCTGCCGTCGAGTAGGGCACATTTCCAGCACACCGTCGAGTGTTGCACCCTCTAAGTCACCTAAGGGTACATTTGTCTCTCGGGCGATGTACCCACCAGAATTCAACCCCTAACTTTCGACCTGGGTAACCTGGATGGTCTGCAGGGCTTGTGGCTGTGGAATCATCTCACTGCATCTTGTTAGTAATTAGGTTTGTGATAACCCTAGTTAGTTAAAGTAGTAAGCCGTAGTATCTGCTTGGCCGTGATTGACTGAATGAGGTATAACCAGTTTAGCCATGTCTTGATCCAGTACAAGCTTGCTTCCTGTCTTGATTTCTTACATTATTATCTTGCCGATAAATAGTGGGAAACCAAGTTCTGTTCAGATGAAGGGTTACAACCCCGGTCCTTGTTTGGTTTACGGGTTGTAACCTGGCTATCGGAATAGTCCCATGGTTATCTCATCGTATATCATCCTGCCATGTTTTTCGTAAATTCTAGTGTTAATATTAGATTTTCTTGTGCTATTTGCTGGCTTTTGTTCTTATTTCGTGGCCCCCTTGTGGCACTTGCTCTTTCTGGGGTTGACCCAGCTGGTTTTGTGTGGCCAGATTTTGGAGCAGCTCCCGAGGATCTACCAAGCTTCCAGCCCAATGGTGGCGACTAGAAGGAACCCGGGCTACGAGTGGGTTTTCTATTTTGTTTCGCTCACTCTATTGTAAAGTTATTCTTTTGAGGCGTTTAGCCGACGAGCACCTGTTAGCTCGATGCACTTTACTTACTGTCTGCCTACGGGCTGTAAACATGATTAACAAATCCTAGGGTTGATCATGTATGACTTAACTCTTGCTAGTCCCCGTATTTTGTACGACTAGCTTCATGATCAGCTGAATATATAATATTTGGGACGCCTTATTATTGTATATTTAATGATCATACATCTTACGACCTTACTTACTTGCTTGTGATTGAGACACTAGACTTGTTCATGACCATAAGAGACTGTTGGCTTGTAGTAAACCCTCATATTTCTAGACAGCCGTGACCGTATATCGAGGTGGTTTCCATTTTAATATACGTAGCTGGCTATGTCTGCCCCCGCTCTCCAGTATTCTGGTTCTGGGGCGTGACAATCATTGCCTACGGCTTTCTATATTAACTAACTAGGGTTATCATAATCCTAGTTACTAGCAAGATACAATGAGATGCTCCAAGTAGTCACAGGCCCTGCAGCTACCCAGGTTATCCAGGCGAACATTACAGTGACAATTTAGAGAGTTCAGTACACTAGAGTGACAATAGAGTTCAATCATTATAGTGACAATGGAGGGTGCCCCACATAACAATGGGCTGGAAATGTGCCCTACTCGTCGGCAGGCTATAAGTCCAAACATTTACGGCCGGAATAATCTCATGCGGCTGGGAGGAGAACAGCCCATGCGACTGAATAGGGTCAGGCACATGCGGCTGATAAAGGAAAAGCCTATACGGCTGAAGGGGAAAAGGTTCCTGCGGCTGAGAGCAAGTGGGTTGCATGCGGCTCAAGAAGTTGCGGGATCCATGCGGCCAGGAATGACTCAGCCTCATGCGGCAGGTGAAGATATAGGTCCATGCGGCTGGCTGACCAATCAGGTATATGCGGCCGGAGTCAAGCGGGTCTCATGCGGCTAGCTGGGTTCGGCCCTTATGCGGCTCAAGAAGATCAAGAGTCTCACGCGGCTGATGGAAATGAATCCATGCGGTCCGGAATGAGACTCAGCCTATGCAGCCAAGAGAGAAGCGGGTCTATGCGGCTGAGGGCGAGTTGGACCCCATACGGCTGGAAGGGACTGAGGACTTATGCGGTCAATAATTCGTATTCATGCGGCTAGAAGTGATGGGTGCACATGCGGCTGACAGCAAGGGGACGCATACGACTATGGGGTTTCAGGATCTCATGCGGCTCAATTATGCATGCGGCTGGGAAAACACTTACCGCATAAAATGTTCATGCGGTCAGGCACAGTTCTTCTTCTCCAAAATTCCGAGAAGAAGAACACCATGGAAGCCATGTTCTCAAGCTTCATAAAACCTTCATCCAGAGTCCAAATCCGAACTTCCTTGGGTCAAAACGGGGCAGAATGAAATGCTCTACAACATAGAACCATAAAAACTCGGAAATAACAAGATTAAATAGATCAAAACCCATGAAAACTAAAATTGCTTCAAAGCTAGATCTACAACAATCGAACCATCAAAATGGAAAACTCCAAGTTCTAAACAAGCTTAGAATATAACAAGAAAGAGAATGGAACAAACGAAATTAAGATCGTCCAACATTCGGCAAGGTGTACTTGCCTCTCTCTAATAGCTAGGGTTCTGGTGGAAAGAAATGAATGAGGGTGAATGAGGAGGGAGAGAGAAAGAGTGGCTTATATAACAAGCTCAAGTGATCTCCACCATTCATTCCTCTCCACTCAATCTAAACCATACACATCATCTCATAAAGAACCAAACTAAACCAAACCAAGTCAAAGTGGAACCGAACCAAATAAAACCAAATCCAAGTTAAACCAAGTCATGAAATCCTACACTTAGAAAATTTTAAAATATCACGCAAATCGATAAATACGAAATACGGCTCAAATAAATACGTATCCATATAAAATACCGATACAGTAAGACGGGTCTCACAACTCTCCATACCTTAGAAAAATTCCGTCCTCGGAATTTCCTGAGGCTAGTCGAGCAAGATAACAAAACAAAGCTCCAGGAAACTCAACAATCTCAATAAATCAAGCATGGCCTATAAGTAAAGTAAAACAATCAGTAATGTAAATAAATGCGTAAGTAGTAAATAAATATACAAGAACAAATACAATCATGATCAAGAAGGGCTGGAGGCATATGGATCAATATGTCTCCTGGGACAGTTGTGTAGAAACTAACGTCCTTGCTGGCCTAAGCTGACTCCCAAAAATGGATAAAAGTCAAGCCTCAAGGTAAGTCGGTACCAATGACTTAGTTCAAGACATGACTCTATCCAAGACGTATCATCGTAGTTGAAACAGATGCATGAACTTTATCACCTGTCTCAAGATACGAAGACAGAATCGACTGAATGATCGGGATGGACTGATATCTCTGCCTGCATGCTGAGACTGATCTCCATAACTGGCCTGGCTGAAGAATACTGAACTGCCCTCGGCAAAACACGAATAAAATAATCTGAAGGATCAAGAACAGTGCCCTTGAAAGTTGAAGGACACAAGATCAAATCATGGAAATAGGAATGATCAATGATCAAAACAGATATCAAGTCAAGTATCAGAGGTAGAGAATAATCCGAAGGAGATCAATAAGGATAATCGTGATTGAGATATCTAAACATGGTAACCCCCACAAATCTGAAAATCGAGACCTGCATGGGCCACCACTAAAACCATGTCACGCTCCAGAACCAGAATACCGGAGAGCGGAGGCAGACATAGCCAGCTACGTAATCCCAAAGTACGTTAATACTCTGAAATCACGTATAAGCTGTCAAGACATGGGGGTTACTCTACAAGCCATCAGTCAATCCTATGGTTTAACAATCCTAGGTATCTCAATCACAGGTAATTATACAAGAGCAAAGAGTACGATCATCATACATACAATAGTAAGGCATTTCGAACCATATATACATGACTGATCATGAAGCCAGTACCACAAAACTGAGGACTAGCTAGAGTATTAGTCGTACATGATAAGGACTAGCTATAGTCTAGAATACACATATCATGTTTATGCCCGTAGGCTACAATATCAAGAAAATACTAAAACACGAGCTAAACACGTGCTTGGGACTAAACGTTACAAGAGAAGAATTTACATATCAGTGGAAGAATGAAGAAGAAACCCACTGAGGCACTCTGGTGCTCCGGCTGGTCACCGTCGAGTGGATGGTGCGGTAGATCCTTCGGGCTCTTCTATCAGAACCTGGCCATGCAAAACCAGTGGGGTCAGACCCCAAATAGCAAGTACCACAAAGGAGGCCGAACTATGAACTTAAAACCAACAATCATTAGCATTCAACAAGGAGAGAAAGCAATAAGTAAAGGAGGATCGAGATTCGTGCAGTACCAATGCACTTATCCCGAACGTAGGAAGACAGTAAGTAAATCATTATTTGACATAAAGTAAACTGGAGACATGCTAAATAAATAGAGCCCGGCAATATACGAAGAGAGGACGAAGGCACTGTTCCGGAAGCCAGGTTACAATCCTTAAACCAAACAAGGACCGAGATTATAACCCTTCGCCTGGACAGAACTTAGTCTCTGATCATTTATTGCTAAAGGTGACAATCATTAAGGTGAAAATGAGAGAGAGTACAATGATAAAAGTGACAATGAAGAGTACCTTACGCTAGAGTGACAATAGAGTACAATCATTATAGTAATAATCTGGAGTGACAATCATTCAATCATTCTGGTACAATCTTTCAATCAATCCCTTCTAGACAATACTATACTGGACTAGACTCCATCCAATCAATCACGGCCAATCATTGCCTACGGCTTTCTATATTAACTAACTAGGGTTATCATAATCATAGTTACTAGCAAGATGCAATGAGATGCTCCAAGTAGTCACAGGCCCTGCAGCTACCCAGGTTATCCAGGCGAACATTACAGTGACAATTTAGAGAGTTCAGTACACTAGAGTGACAATAGAGTTCAATCATTATAGTGACAATGGAGGGTACCCCATATAACAGTGGGCTGGAAATGTGCCCTACTCGTCGGCAGGCTACAAGTCCAAACATTTGCGGCCGGAATAATCTCATGCGGCTGGGAGGAGAACAGCCCATGCAGCTGAATAGGGTCAGGCGCATGCGGCTGATAAAGGAAAAGCCTATGCGACTGAAGGGGAAAAGTTTCCTGCGGCTGAGAGCAAGTGAGTTGCATGCGGCTCAAGAAGTTGCGGGATCCATGCGGCCAGGAATGACTCAGCCTCATGCGGCAGGTGAAGATATAGGTCCATGCGGCTGGCTGACCAATCAGGTATATGCGGCCGGAGTCAAGCGGGTCTCATGCGGCTAGCTGGGTTCGGCCCTTATGCGGCTCAAGAAGATCAAGAGTCTCATGCGGCTGATGGAAATGAATCCATGCGGTCCAGAATGAGACTCAACCTATGCGGCCAAGAGAGAAGCGGGTCTATACGCTAAGGCGAGTTGGACCCCATGCGGCTGGAAGGGACTGAGGACTTATGCGATCAATAATTCGTATTCATGCGGCTAGAAGTGATGGGTGCACATGCGGCTGACAGCAAGGGGCGCATGCGGCTACGGGGTTTCAGGATCTCATGCGGCTCGATTATGCATGCGGCTGGAAAAATACTTGCCGCATGAAATGTTTATGCGGTTAAGTCAGGCACAGTTCTTCTTCTCCAAAATTCTGAGAAGAAGAACACCATGGAAGCCATGTTCTTAAGCTTCATAAAACCTTCATCTAGAGTCAAAATCCGAACTTCCTGGGGTCAAAATGGGGCAGAATGAAATGCTCTACAACATAAAACCATCAAAACTCGGAAATAACAAGATTAAATAGATCAAAACCCATAAAAACTAAAATTACTTCAAAGCTAGATCTACAACAATCGAACCATCAAAATGGAAAACTCCAAGTTCTAAACAAGCTTAGAATATAACAAGAAAGAGAATGGAACAAACAAAATTAAGATCGTCCAACATTCGGCAAGGTGTACTTGCCTCTCTCTAATGGCTAGGATTCTGGTGGAAAGAAATGAATGAGGGTGAATGAGGAGAGAGAGAGAAAGAGTGGCTTATATAACAAGCTCAAGTGATCTCCACCATTCATTCCTCTCCACTCAATCTAAACCATACACCTCATCTCATAAAGAACCAAACTAAACCAAACCAAGTCAAAGTGGACCCGAACCAAATAAAACCAAATCTAATTTAAACCAAGTCATGAAATCCTACACTTAGAAAATTTTAAAATATCATGCAAATCGATAAATACGAAATACGGCTCAAATAAATACGTATCCGTATAAAATACTGATACAGTGAGACGGGTCTCACAAGAATTACCCCATAAACCATGCTATCACACCCTAAGTGCATAAGGCAATACAAAGATGAAGCATTATATTGAGATGCACACTTGGGGTTCTAGGCTTTGAGCAAGATGAATGTTATAACATATGCATTGAGCAAGACATCCAATACAATTATCTTGATGACTCAAGGCATTTATTGGAGGATCTTTAGAAGATGGGAAATGAGGTGGTTCTTCCACAGGATATCGAGATTCTAGCTAATTTATATATTCAGTCTACTTTGGTCGAGAGGATCAGGACAACACAGGTGGAGGACCCATAGATTCAAAGGTTTAGAGTAGAGTGTGAGTCCAGTCTCAAGAATGAGTTATGATTTTATGAGGATGGGACGCTCAAATTTGGGAGCCATCTTTATGTGTCAAGTGGAGATATCCGACAGGTGGACCGAGGCTCATAATTCCCAATCCTTTATTCATCTAGGGGGAACAAAGATGTACTAGGACATCAAACAACAATTTAGGTGGCATAAAATAAAGAGGGAGATAGTAAGATTTATCTTCAGTTGTTTAGTGTGCTAGCAGGTGAAGAGAGCAAAGAGACCAACATAATGTAGAAATATGGAAATTCAAGTCTATATGCATGATGGCTATACGCAAGAGCAACTTTTTAATAGTCTATATGAGTAAAGCAACTATATGCCTATCCTTATGCGCACTAAAGGACAAAGACAATGAACTTTGGTTTTTTTTATGAAGAAGCCCATGTGCTATGCGCTTGATGCTATGCGTAGAAGACTGGTTCTGAGGAAGATTTTACAACATAGACAGTAAACTTCATACGGCAAAAGCCTATATGCATACAACCTAGTCGCATAACCTGGTCTGATGGTACATTAAAAGTTGTGCCGCTCTGTAACGCATGTAGATGACGGTTATGCAGAAACATCATCGCTTGCATCAGCATAATTATTATGCTTTGTTTTATATAGAAGAGTAATGTCACATTGCATTATGCGGCAAGAGCCTATGCTCCAGTATGAAAATTCTTGAATTTCTCTCTTCTCATTATATACAGCAGAGCAGTGACTATGCGCCAGAGCAGTTATGAAGACAATGAGATTATGCTCCTTTAATGCGTATACGTTTTAAATCCATATTTAATATCAAGGTTCTAAACGGCGGTAGGCGAGTGCGCGACGGAGAGAGTCCGCCTACCGCCTAGGCGGTCGATACATTTTGAACATTTTTAACTATTTTACGACTTTTGTGTGTGTGCATAATATGCATATTTTAAGGGTGTTACATGTATAACTAAGTTATAGAACGAAGATTTATAAAGTTTTAGTTTTGTAAAAGTGAACCATAGGCCCATAATGCTTACAAAACATTTTTGGCCAAAACATCTTGTTCGGTATTGCTCTGCATAAGCGCCCGCCTACGCCGTCTCACCTTCGCCTATGTCGCCAACCTCCGTTGGCCGCCTACTCCACTGCCTACCGAAAAGCGTTGCGGAGAAAGACCGCCTACCGCCTAGGCATCGCCTAGACGGACTAGGCGGCCGCCATTTAGAACACTATTTAATATGCATACGTTTTAGTTGATAACAGCCGCATGAATGGAGGTTTTTGAATCGTTAGAATGCATACCATGTGTCGAGTAGACCGTGATGCGTGTATACGTTCATATCCACTTTATGCGCTAAAATTATTATAGAAATACTAGGCGCAGGCAAGTTATTATACGTATGGGACAGAAAATAATGTCTTTTTGAGTAACATGCGCACATAACCGTTACAATAGGAAGGACTATAAATAGCTACGACATGTTCTTCCCAAACTCTTATTTAGGTTATCGAATATGATTCTTTTGTACTCTTTAAAAATTATATAAAAAATATAAACATTTTTTGTAGTAGAAACAAAAATGGCGACTCTGCTGGGAATACCTTCTCCTATGACGAGAAGGCAATGGCGCAATCCGAGGTCACAAAGCTTGTAACCACACAACGAATGTTAGTCATAACCAACAAGCATTTAAAGAAATATTATCGGGGGATAGCTCAAGTCCCTCTCCACGCATAACAAATCCAAAAAAGTCTCACAAGACTTGGCTTTCCAAGGCTCGTGCTTAATATCTCCAATGTTGTTGAAGACATTGGGCCAATGAAGGTGATGTCTGCTGCAGATCCAATATATGTGCAGCCCCTGCGAACCTCCCTGGCTATACATAGCTAGGAGAAGTAAAAGGTCATGTAGAAGCATCATGCACATTATTCTTAGAAGGCTCTGCAGTCTGCACGAAAAGCAGACAAACATATTATTGCCATGCACAACAAAATGGAAGGCTCTGACCTTGTTTAGGCCAAACAGTCGCGTTCCATGCTCGGGAGGAAGAGTGCCCAACACTTAAGTATTGATAGAGGAAAACACTATGATTTCAAGGACTTGAGTGCTAAAAACTCTTCCCAACCTATGGCACTTAGTGTAATGCACAGAAGAAGAAGAATCTCTCTGGGAAGTTGTTGTTTCCTAGCTTAGCCACATGAAGGGCAAAGCTCCAGTATGTGCAAAGGGTGCTACGCGCGCCCATGATCATGAAGCTAGACCCAGTTCTTCCAAGAAGTGTTAGTGTATGCTCATGGAGAAATGTTTTGTCTTCAACATAATCTTCTTTCCAAAAGCTCATATACGCCAAGGTCTGGACTTGGCAATGAAATATACTCCCTATTTTATGCGTCCTAGTATGCTAAGTTAAGAAAGTCTAAGCCAACCCAAGCCATGCACGCTCAAGCTGCTACACCAAAAAGACATGTGTCATTCCAACTTGCCCACATCTGTTGGGAAACTCTATAGACTCTTCAAGCGCTCAACTTTATGCGCCAGTTGTGGTGCAAAAACTGACCCATATGCAGGGACTTCTCAGGCGCGTAAAGTGGGTCTATTTTATATATCTTCCACAAATGACCTAGGCGCATGGGCCTCCCATGTGCATGAAGTAGGACAGGGAGCAACAACCTTGCAAACAAACCTGTGCGTAGTTATTTCCAATGCACGTAAAGTGGGTTCAAAGGCAAAATTCCCTTATTTGACCTGTATGACATATTATGGTACAAGCACAAGGCAAGGGAGACTGCTGCTACTAATATGGTGTCCACTCGTAGTTATCAAGTGATATTGCATGAAAGTAGCAGAAACTTCACCAATGCAGTCCGTGTTCCAACAACTACATGCTGCTTCACCACCCTAACAGTGTCTTGTGAAACAAGTTCAAGGCAGCGATAAAGATGGAGATCTACCCGTGGCATCTATATATAGGTCATAGGGAGCTCCTCGCAACATGCCTAATCAAAGAATACGACTTCTCCTCTTCCTCCTACAAGAAGAAGAAGAAATAACCAAGGAAGAAGTGAATCCATTCCAAGTGCCTCGGTTACTTCCAAACAATGAACGACCAGCCAGCGAGCTGATTCGTCCAAAGGAGTAGCAGTCCTCTTGTGTTCCTCCGTCAACAGTCTCATAACATGATGATATACAGAGGGTAGCAATCCACTTATGTTCCATGATAACCCAATATTCCATGAGGACAGTGAACCTTAGGAATCTAAGCATAACTACACCAATTTTCTTGAGGATAGTATACCCCAGGAGTCAGAAGCAGATAGTGCAAACTCCGGCTACACTACTTTGTCTACTACTCTGTCCATCAGCCCGCACATGGCTTCTGTGTAAATGGACAAAAGCAATCAGGAGGGTACCCGCGACCGTTAATGGTTGGAAAGTCTTGAAACCACGATGAATAACAAGAATGTCATATTGCAGTAAATACAACAAATAATGTTGAATATGCAAGCTAGTGTAGTCGCATCACAACTTGCAGCAACCTAACTTCAAGACAACCAGGATGTGGCTGATAATGATAATTTGGCTGTACCTCCTCCTAATATTGCTAGTGTTCCTCCGCCTGTGATGCCAGGAATGCATTCGATTGTTTCTCTACAAGTAGTCGATCCACAAGAAGCTATCGTGCTCTACATGCTCTTGAATCAATGAAAAGGGATGAGATCCAAAAGTTAGGGGTATTGCAACCATACCATTCTAAATGGGATAATGTTGTCTGTCCATTAAGGTACAAACCATAATTATTTCTTTCATTTGACGGGATGAAGTCGTCCCGTCAATATTTAGAGTACTTCAACTCATAGACTATGCACATGACACGAGATGATGCACTTATCACCAAGTTGTTCATGGTTACCTTACAGGGGGTAGCCTTCAAGTGGTTCTATAATCTGCCTAATGAAGGTATCAAAATATTTAAGGACTTGGAGAGGATATTCCTTGTAAGGTTCTATGATGGTGAGATGGATGTTACTATGTCAACACCGATCTCCAAGAAACAAAAGAAAAAAGAATGATTAGTACATGACTTCATCGAATGCTTTAAAAGATTAGCACCAAGGCTGCCTCCAGGGATTCCAAAGACAGTATTAGTAGATACGTGTGTAGAAGCATGAAAATTGTCCAGGCTCAACCAAGAATAAATCACCTCGGACATAGTGCATGAAGGCCCAGGATCTCCAATGGGACGCCAAGTCCCAACAGCACAGTACCCCGAAGTACGTCACCTTTGCAGAACCAAAGGCAGCTGGACCACTCCATGCTACCAGATCGTATGTGGCCCAGACACTATGCGACCAACCTTCCAAGAAGCCCCCATGCGACCAATGGGGCATGCGGCTCAAACGGCCTAACCAGTCTCCACGTCAAGGCAGACTATTCGAGTCCTTGGCTGAGCCACCCTCTACACCAAGACAGCTGGTTCGCACCCCGAACTGGATCACCACAAGCTGATTCGTGCCCCGAACCAGATCACCACAAATCCCGTTAGTAACGGCTGAAAGGATCAACACCACGTTTATGGTGTGTGCACCATAACTGCACCATTCAAGCTGAAGATTTCCTCCAAATTATGGCCAGCGCCACG
Source organism: Iris pallida (assembly GCA_029216955.1). Taxonomy (NCBI): domain Eukaryota; kingdom Viridiplantae; phylum Streptophyta; class Magnoliopsida; order Asparagales; family Iridaceae; genus Iris; species Iris pallida. The sequence continues at coordinate 1,906,738 of JANAVB010001396.1, read as the reverse complement.
TATCAACCAAAGATCGTGCCACCTGATTTAAGTCTCTCATTTATGGTCACGCGTTACATAACCATACCATTCAAACGACAGGTTGTCCTAAGAAATCGTACGTTTTAGGTCACCTGTAATCAAACCGTACGGATGAATAATCATAATCACCAACAATCACACTCGAGGATCCTTAAGTCCTCACTTGGGCTCTTGTAGCAACGGTCGCCCAATCAGCGTCTTAACCAGGCTAAGCGGTTAAATAACCTGCCTAAACAGCTGTGATAACCTAGATGACGTCTTCCATGTAAGAGATCCTCTCTCATCCTTACCTTCTTTCTAGCTCGTCCACTAAAAGGCAAATATAAAGGAGGTGTAGATCATCATCAGAAAGAAAGGAAGATAAAATCATCAACTAATCAGATCCACCAAATCAACCTCATTGCTGAGGGTACCAGATACACAGGAGAGAGTCATAGAGAGCACTTTAAGAAGTTGTTAAGGATCAGATCGTCAACAGAGTAAAGGGATCATTACAGTACCCGATCTCCATCGGCACACTTTTCCTGAATATATATATTTGTACTAGCAAATCTTTACTGTTATGACTTTGTTGTACTGTTCAAAATTGCAATATATAAAGAAAAGGAAATGAGTCTTATCTCAACCTATTTCTTCTTCCCTTATCCCCTGAAAGATATATATCATCCAATAATCTTTTCCCGCGATGGCGAACAAGCTGGCGACTCTACTGGGGATGGTTTTCTTCTCCGATGAGAAAGTGGTGATGCAATCTGATACTTCCAAGTTGGGCTCATCCCAACAGACGTTGGTCGTCCGGTTTGACCAACAATCTTACGAAGACATTCTCTCTAAAGGGTCAAACCCTTCTCCTAGGTTTGCAAAACCTAGGAAGACTCGCAAGTCCTGGGTGGTCAAAGCTGCTACGCCACCACCAGTACGAAGAATGCTCTGCCGGTTTCTACCAATGAAGCCCCGCATCCAAGTCCTATGTATCCTTCCCCTCTCTCGTAAGCGGAAAGAATAGATCCCAACACTCGTGTCCCAACTGGAGAAGACGATACTGTCACGACCTACACCCTGAATAAGGGCACGAACATATGGGTACGTCCAGCCTACGCCACAGCCCCAATGGTATAATGCTGTCTAGGTCAACAATGCTAACTATCACATCTTATGAATATATATATTGACCTGTCAATGATATCTCAACTCTAAAAGAAGGACAATATAATGATATTATTCATACTCAATCACAATAAACTATAAGGAAAATAAATGGCACAATATTAGTATAAAAGATATGAAATGAGAATCCAAGAGAAGACTAGAAATATATTCCAAATCCACATCAAATAGTCTAAGAGTCTAGCTATCTCAACATCAATATAAGTCTAAGAAATAATAACATCTCAATGTCTTAGCAGCTGGAGACAAATCCAGTACTAATAGCTAAACTAGCTAAGTCGCTACTAGTGGTATCTCATGTACGGGAACGGGCTCCTCCTATAGCTCCTAGTCATATCCGTCATCTACTCCCGATCCATAATAAGTAGGACAAAAGTCCTCAAGATCATCTGAAAAATATTATCTAGTCAGGATTGGAGGAAAGTACATAAACCAATAGTTTCTATTAAATTGACAAAAACTATAAGAGCAGTAAATAATAGAAATACAAGTTAGAAATGTAATAATGAAACATTGAGGAAATAAGTAAACAGGTAATCATGTCATAGGCAATAATAAACCGTAAGTAATCATAAGAATGAATGTATCAGCAGGTAATAACTGGAATAGAGCATGAACTACTAACATGTGCCTTGAAATATTAGTTTATTATGTGATCGGCTTAGGACAAGATCATGCTATTCCAAATGACTGGCTATGCATATGTATAGTAATAGATCAGGCCATTCATATATGGAAAGTTATGCATAAGTACAAGTAAGATCAGGCTACACCCTACGTGAGCTGAAGGTAAGCTATGTATAAGTATTTGGGGGTATGATCATATAATCTACCAATATTTCCCCAGCCCTGACTAGTACAATAGATCCAATCACGACTCCTCATGACATGTATCAAGATACTAGCACATATAATCATCGTGTCAGAAATTAAGTATAACACTACAATACTGATATCATAGAAATTATCAAGATAACGAAAACTATCAGAGAATGTACTCGCCTGTGGTCTTGAGCAATGTGTGAGAATACCTAATATAAGATATCAATGTCAATTAATGTTTTGGTATGATAATTATCATTAACTAAGTCGAGATATGATTTATAGGTCAAAACTAGGTCTTGGAAGTCAAACTAAGTTAATACCTTGTTTCTAGGCCTATACCTTGAAGGTATTAGCCATATTAGCTAATATCTCTATGTATCCATACATATCTATCTCATATATACACTAGTTATCTACTACCTAGTATTATCTTAGCCTATTTACCCTTACTACACTATACCTTACTAATACCATACTCTATCACATTATACTATAATGTATCATGCCTTACAAATCCTACTCCATATATATACCCTACCACACCATACCCTACTATATGCCTATGGTACCATTCGTATACCTATTAACCACCTTACACCAATGATGCCCCTATACTATACATCAGTATTATATGTATCCATAATCTCATGCTTGCACATTGCCACTCCAATATACACACATATCATGTCATGCATATGGGACACATGATACAGATATACCTATACACAGATATGTAGCCATACCACCCTTACACTAATGCACAAGACTTAAGGGCTAGAATATGATACACACATGTAGATTGCATACACATTACCTACACACTGACACACTGTTGTTGAACCCAATTTTTGATACATTTCTACTACCTATTCATTCTGCGAGACCCTTAAATCTGCTACCACCATCTAACCTAGCCCAGTTCCAGTCTGGGATACACAAACACGAACACACATAACACTCATATATGTTCAGCTCCTTATTTTCTCCAAACTAGCAGACTGATGTTGCTACATATTTCCGGATACACTTTGTTGTTGCTAGCTTGCTATGCTGCTGCTACTGCTTGCTATCCACCATGCTTGAGTCCCCTATACTAACGATAGTAGACATGAGACCCTATTGTCACATCCCGACCCAAAAAATTGTTCATCCTTGCATCGATTTTACCGAATCGTTCGTCCTCGCTGGAGCGTGATGCCGAACGAGTCTGAAGTTGCACTCGTACAAGGCAAGATGACAGGTTCTCAAAATGGTTATCTTTGATTTGTGTATTAGCAGCAAAAAAATAGAGTATACAAAATAATTTTCTTTATTTGATAAGCAGCAGAATTACAAAGGCATTCAATAGCCCCAAATGAATCATGTCAGATTGGCTTACAACACTCAAGTTATCTCTTGCCGACAAAGAATTTTATCGTTCCATACATTATGTCTTCTATATCTCAGCCGCATCATCCCGTTGCAAGTCCGAGCGTAAATGTGGTCACACGCCTTAAAATGCTTTGGCATTCCATGCCTCAATGCATTCAAGCGAAGCTCCACTACGAGCAAAACATTGCTTACAGCCTGTAAGAAATCTGGTGGAGGATCAGTACTAATCATCTCGTGTACTGATATTGACCCACTTTACTAAACCGATATTAAGTAGATATATATAATGAATCATGCAGCATACAATTTAGTGTTCTTTCTATCTGTCTTAGGATCAGTTTTATGGCATATTCGAAAGCAGTAAAACATGTATTCATGGCAAGCATGTTATTTTGATTCACATAAGCAACATGCAACATATAGCAATCTCGTGTTTGTTTCGTGATGCGACTTCTTACCAACATCGACGAACTCACCCTTGCACCGAAGCAAGGTGAATACACCTACCATCTTTTCCTGTTATGTTATAAGTGCTCTTTGTGAAGGATCTATGTGTGCCTGTACTATTCAGCCCACCGTTCTTTAAACTATATGATGATCGTTGGTATTCCAAGCTAAAATGGACTATATTTCTTAAATAACATATGTAAGACGGTGATACTCTGTACGGGATTGCTAGCACATATATGAAGGACCCTGAATTACTCAAGTAAGTGGCTTATCATATCAATAGCAAATCGTAAACCATATTAATAAAGTGCACCATCAATACCGAATTTCTCAAACCGCTTCCCTCCTAGGTAGAACGGTCGTAGCGCCCTAGTGTACCACGTTTGAGGGAGCTATCACATACCCGTGCATGGGCTATATATCTCAAGTCCATTCGACCATGCAACGTGCATCAATTTCATACAACCAAGCAATTCGTCTAGCTCTATTTCCATTGGCATAATGCCCCAACTCAATGTTCATCAATGAAAGCCCCAAGGGCCATAAACATTTCAAGACAGCATGCCACATTCAATAGTTATTCAATATCCTTCGAGTCATGCATTCGATGCATGCCCCAATTCAGAATTTTCATGTTTTACGCTTTAGTGTTCAAGGTGTATGTTTCTTCCCTCCGACTCATGACTGAGGCGTGCCTCGATAGGATATTCAATATTCTATAGCTTGTGCACCGAGGCACTCATACCGATATACTCTTTAAATGTTCTAGCATACTAACTTGTGCACGGAGGCACGTATTTGATTGATGTTCAACTACTCGTGCCTAGAGGCACATTTCGATCCAATTTTTTAATGTCCCGTGACTCGTGCATTTGATGCACTCGTCGATACAGTTATTCCATGTTCTTATGGCTTGCACATTGAGGCGCTCGCTTGTGCAGTATTTTAATGTTTAATAGTGACCCGTATATTTGATGTACGTTTCAATTATTCTATCTAGTGTTCGACACGTACTATGATTTTTCTCCATCGAGCCACGCCCGTGGACTCGATAGGTTAACTTAGCATACAATGGTACATTTTACTTAGGCATGACGGAGTAGAAAAGAAGGGTCAAAGTCCTCCCACCTTAGCCGATACGTCTTGTCGTTTCGTCGAGCCGATGCGGCTCGATTTCATAACTTTGTTGTACGACCAACTCTCCTGTAACACCCATATTCTGAATACGTATTTTGTCAAGCTTGCATGTATTTCAGACCTGTATTTATTTTCTCAAATTTTGGCATATACTTGTAATTGGCTTGACTTGCAGATTTTGGTTCTCGTAATTGGGTTTTATCTGGCTTGGTTTATTTTGTAGAGGAGAATTGGTTTGATTTGGTTTGGTTTGGTTTAACATGCATTGGAACACCTTAGCCTATGTTCAACCCTCATTCTACCATAACCGATCCTCTTTATTATCCCTACCTAACACTCTCTCTCCTCATTACTTCCCTCCATTAATTTCTTCTTCTTCTTCTTCCTTCCTCTACACAACACCATCACCCATAGGCAAGTGTACCTTGCCACCACATGAGAACCACATTTTATTTGTTCATTAGCTAGATTAGGCCATGGTGATCAACATTAGTGCTTGACATTTTGTGATTTGGAGTCTCCATTATTCTAGATCTAGGTTTTAACTATTTTTGGATTTACATGGTTTTGATCTATTTTGGTTGGATTTTTGTGGGTTTTGATGCTTCCATGTGGAAGAGAATTCAATTTTACTCAAGTTAGACCTTTGAAAATCTAGATTTGGTTTTGATTTGACCAAGATATAAAGATTTGAATTCTTGGTGTTCTTGGTGTTCTTCTCGGCCTGGAGTAGCAGACTGCAGCCTGCGCTCTTTAGCGCAGTGCTGGACTGCGCATCCTCCTCTCGGCCTGCGCTGCTTGCCCCTTGGCGAACTGCGCTCAGCCCCATGCGCCATCCACCCCTGCGCAGTTCACCTCTGCGCAGTTGGCTCCCTGCGCAATCTAACCCTGCGTACTTTACCCCTGCGCAGTTCAACCCTGCGCCATCTATTTCCTGTGCCATCTATCTCCTGCGCCAACTATTCCTGCGCCATCTACCCCTGCACAATCTGACCCCTGCACCAACCAACTCAGCACAAGCCGACTTCTGTGCAGCTTACTCCTGCGCAGTTGGCCCCTGCTGCACTTGACTCCTGCACAACCCGACCCCAAGGAACCTTGCGCAATCTGTCCAATCATGGAGATTTAGTTTTATTTTTCCTTAAGCTTGGCTCTTCTATATTGATATTTTATTAGATATTTTACGCCCATTTTATATCCTTACGCTTTTTGTCATGAACTTGATTTTACTTAATATGTTTGGAATGACTATTGTACATGGCATAGTATGACAAGGAACTAGCGTAACACGACAGTGACCCGTAGTGGTGCACTCCTGACATGACCAACCTGACATGATAGTGGTCCGTCGTGGCGCACTCCTGACAAGTACCCTGACATGATTTATCTTGATGCTGTTGCGACGGCTAACTTGACTCGTATAATCAATTTGACATCGTGGGTGTTCTTGCTTGCTTGCTTGTGCAATCCACTTGTCTTGTCTTGTATCATGTCTAGGACGTGACTCCCTGGTTCCCACGGTCAGGGATTCATACTGAATATAGATTAGGCTAATAACTAGATCAAACTATAGTTCATGAAGAATTTCCAGTCACAGGCAATCTCGTTATCTGGGCGCACTTAATTGGACTTGTAGCTTGCCGACGAGTAGAGCACATTTCCAGCGCACTGTCATGTGTTGCACCCTCTAAGTCACCTAAGGGTATATCGTCTCCGGGGTGATGTACCCAACCATACTCTCAACCTGCGGAAGGATAACTGGATGGTCTGCAGGGCTTTGGACTGGGAAATTCTCATTGCATCTTGTTAGTAATTAAGGCTTGTGATAACCCTAGTTAGTTAAGTAGTAAGCCGTAGTAATTGCTTGGCCGCATTATGAATGGATGGAGTCTAGCCTTGTCTAAGTCTTGTCTAGACCCTGTACCTGGAACTCTTGTACATGCTTGTTTTACTTATCTCTAACAATAAATGGGTAGAGACAGAGTGCTATTCAGGCGAAGGGTTACAACCTCGGTCCTTGTCTGGTTTAAGGGTTGTAACCTGGCTCCCGGAATGGTCCCACGTCACTAGTCGTTTATTGTCCTGTTGCACTCTTTATTTACTTGTACCTTCTTCCATTTCTTTTCTTATGTTCTGATATGCTGGCTTTTGTTCTTATTTTGTGGCCTCCTTTGTGGCACTTGCTCTTTTTGGGGTTTAACCCAGCTGGTTTTGTATGGCCAGATTTTGGAGCAGCTCCCGAGGATCTTCCGAACCTCCAGCCCGATGGTGGCGACTAGAAGGAACCCGAGCTACGAGTGGGTTTTCTATTTTGTTTTGCTCACTCTATTGTAAAATTATTCTTTTGAGGCGTTTAGCCGACGAGCACCTGTTAGCTCGATGCACTTTACTTACTGTCTGCCTACGGGCTGTAAACATGATTGACAAATCCTAGGGTTGATCATGTATGACTTAACTCTTGCTAGTCCTAGCATTTTGTACGACTAGCTTCATGATAGCTGATATGTAATATTTGGGACGCCTTTTATTGTATATTTGGTGGTCAAACATCTTGTGATCATATTACTTGCTTGAGATTGAGACAATAGGCTTGACATAAGAGACCGTTGGCTTGTAGTAAACTCTCATATCTAGACAGCCGTGACCGTGTAGTTGAGATGTATTCTATTTCTATATACATAGCTGGCTATGTACGCCCCCGCTCTCCAGTATTCTGGTTCTGGGGCGTGACATCTCCTGACTTAGCCATTCAAGCACTTCATGCTTCGTTGAATTATCCAACCGATTTGGCTTACCGTACCTATGCCTCAGTCCATTGCTATGCGATGATTTGGTTTTTGCGAACTCCGTTGCGAACAAGGCAAAATATCGACCTATTATATTTTAGCATAAAAGTATAGCTTGCACACGAAACCAACTAAAATCAATATTTATTCATCGGACTTGTGCGTTGCATCGATTCAATTTCTTATAATATTTGAACCGACTTAATGCTTCTCCCAGGCCAATTTAACACTTGCATCGATCTTACTCGATACATTCGTCGGGTCAACGTAACTCTTTGCATTGATTCGCATCGATACAGATTTTGGGTCAACGTAACTCTTCGAGTCAACGTCTCAGCATCATGCACCGTGCGGAGCGGGACATTACATAATATACTACTGAAAACAAGGTTCATCCTCGAACCGAAACTAACACTCAATCCAAGTGTTTTCTATATCGTTTTACGATCTCGTCCCCCTATCGTTGTTCCGTTTCAAACACTCGTGCAAGCTTTCATTAACTTTTATAGTCTTTTCTACAACTCGATTTGAATTCAGTATACAACTTGATTTGGATCGTACATATATTCAAGGCATCCCAGAAATATATTTATTTCTGCCAAACCCAGTGGTAGAAAATTGGAACAAAGCTAACAGGTAAAATTTTAATCTTAGATACTTGTCATATCGTACTCTCGATCAGACTTATCTCTAGCAACCATTCTCGAAGTTTTTAACGTATATGTATATTCGACACATACGTGATTCATTCAACAAAGTTACGGCATGCGACGCGATTCAAAAATCGTATTTCTCATTTCGTAAATTTTGTACGAACCATCAATTTTATGCATCGCGTCAAGCCATCGCGCATCCGATCGCAACGAGTCTCCGCAACGCCTTGCGTTTGAAGTTGCTGTCCAACTACTTCTGAAGTTTCAATTTGCAACTCATCGTAATACGATTTTCCTTGTTGACTTGCAAATGCATCAACATTCGGGACTACGCCCGCTAGGTGACTTACCTAGACACTATGCTTAAATTCTCCGGCGCAAGTTTTAAATTGACATTGCACAAAGGCCACAATCTATCCGACACAAAAGTTCGATTCGAGTCGATGACGCTCAAAGGCAACAATCGTTTTGACATAAAGTCTCTTCGACGCATCTTATGTTCGATTCCTATCGAGTAAGAATTTTCTAGCCAAATTTTCAACTTGTCCATATTACATCATCGAATACAAGTTTGATTCACGCAAGATCAATTGCTAGTGAATTCAAATCCAACGACACAACTTGAAAGTCATTCTTTTACCGCTCGCTCTCATGCATAGCACGATTTCTTGCAATCGCCTCTCTGTATCACCAAGTTCGTTTATGAAATTTTTATTTCGATTCGACCAACATAAACATTCAAGCATTCATCCGACCTATTCTCAAAATCTGACTATATCATTCTCAGCAGAAGCTATTCCATCAATTTTCAAAACAAGTATTCATTCGCCTAGACTTATCATCAACATGCGTCGTATTATATTTGTTTTCGATGCAATTCCATATACGATATCATATGGGTCATCTTATGGGTCTACAACATTTATTTTGATTTGGCGGTCAAGTCTTCTAGGGTCAGTTGTCCCGAAGCTACGCTCGATAATTGTGGATCATTAACGAAGGACAATTACTATGAACTATGCTATAATATTTCGGAGCCAAATCACGTTCCGACAAATTCTACGGGACTACCCAAATCCAAATATAATATTATCTCTCTGCACAATTGAGGCGCAACTATCCTCTGAGTAATTCATGCACTACCGTCGATGATTCCGCAATTCATGAAACATCTACTTGTATTGAGTTCGATTCTATCTATCCACGGTCGACACACAAGATGCTATACGCATCGAAACAATCGTCGATGATTTATTGTCTCGCCCTGATCAATCATAAAGTTTACGATCAACCAGTTCGACACTTTCATATTGCTATTTTTGAAAATCTCGATATCATAAGCCTGCCCTATTTTGTGTTCTAACATCGTGCTTACGTTTCCTTGCGTATTGATCTTTGATAGGTCATCTCAATTTCGATAGCGCGAGGGTCAACTTTGAATCTGCATCAACGTCGACTTTAGCTCGCATTGCATACATTCAAGTTCTCACGAACTTTTCCATACGCATCAAATTGTTTTTCGATTCTCCGTATCTCGTTATACTTCGATCGCATAATCGAGTTACCGATTATCCGACATCGAACCCTCAAATTATACAATCATGCCCTCTAAGTTTCACGCAACTCAGTCGTACTCAAATGAGTTTCGTCTCAACATAACCAACAATTTTCTTAGGCACGATTATCGGCATTAACCAACATTTTTATCGAGCTCGTAAGTCGTGCGATCCGATTACAATTTGTATCGACTAACATTTTTATCGAGATTGCAAGTCATGCAACCCGATTATAACTTTGAGTTTCCTGTACGACTAATCGTTTCATTAGTCTCGGTCATTCGACCGACTTATAAATTTTCGTCCGAGTGAATATCGTGAGGAACAAAGATCAAATATCTGGAAATTGATTGTAGTGACCGTAGTTCGTATTGCATATTTTGGAATACGTGTACGTATCTTGACTCGTATTGCATGTCTCCATGCTTGATTTATTGGGCATTTCTTTGCTTGGTTCATCTTGGTTCGGTTCGGCTTGTTGGCTTGGTTCGGTTTTGTTGGAGAACCAACCCACCTACCTACCACCACCATCACCATTTATTAACCCCCACTCTTTTCTCTCTCCTCATTTATTCTTCTTCTTCCCCACCATTACTCCTCACCAACCTGAGAGAGAGAGGTGTAGGCAAGTGCATCTTGCTTCATGAAGGAAGTCTATTTTTATTGTTTCATTGTCTTCCTCATGTGTTTCTAACCCACTTTAGTACTTAGCATTTTTCATTTCCATGGTTAATTTCTTGTAGATCTAGCTTTGTGGTATTTTTGATTTTCATGAGGTTTGATCTATCAAACCTGCATATTTTTGCTAGTTGATGGTTCCATGTTGTAGAGAATTCTATTTTACCCAAATTTGACCTATGGGAGTTTGGATTTGGGTTCCTATTGTTGTTTGGTGGAGCATGGAGGCCATGGTATTTTCCATGGACATGTTCTCTGTGGGAGCCATTAATTTCACTTCTGGCCGTATGAGCATTTTTGCTCTGAGCCGATGAGCATTAATTAATAGGCCTTGGCCGCATGGCTATTTTTTTAAGCAATTGCTGGCATGCATTTAATTGCATGGCCATTTAATTAATTGTCTTGCACAGTCGCATATGGCTCAATGCATTAGCTGGCCACGTGCAAGTGTTTATTTGCTTGGCCGCATGAGCATTCACTTGTTGGCCGCACGGCCTTTTTAATTAATTGCATGCATATGGCCGCATGGCCCTTTAATTAATTAAATGCAAGCATCTGCATGCATTTGCCGCATATGGCCAAGAGAAATTCCTAGCCGCATATGGCCAAGAAAAATTTTTCTGGCCGTGCTAATACCATTCTTGGCCGCATGACCATTCTTTTGCTTGAGCCGCATATGGCAATTGTATATTTCTGGCCGCATGCAACTAATGGGCCGCATGTATTTTGCTTACGTAGGAAATTGCATTTTACATGCATTGCATGCTTTAGTTGCATGCTTATATATATATATATATATATATATATATATATATATATATATATATATATATATATATATATATATATATATATATATATATATATGAGCCGTATATGGTATAATGCCATAAATTTAATTTGCATGCATGCAAGCAACAGCTTGCATGCTTATATATATGAGCCGCATATGATATAATGCCATGTTATATTTAATGCATGCTTATGTATTTGAATTGGCTGCATATGGCCTAGCATGTATGGCCGTATGGCCAAGTACATTTTTGGCCGCATGGCCAAGTGAAATTGCTGGCCCCATAGGCCAATAGCCTTTTATTCAATTGTTGGCCGCATACAATTATTGGCCGCATGGATTATTACTTTTGGTCGCATGTAATTATGCATTGCTTGCATAAGCAATTGTTGCATGGCCATTTATATATTCTTGGCCGCATGGCCACTATTCATATTCCTGGTCCATTAATAATCATATTCCTGGCCGCATGAATATTTAAATATTTTGGCCGCATATGGCCCTTAAATATTTGTTGGTCGCATATGGCCATTGCCAATTGCTCAGCCGCATATGGCCAAGTGAGCCGCATGACCTTAGGCATTAGCGTTAAATAATTGCATGCATTTGCATGCAACCTGTATTGAGCCGCATGGCCATTTAAAATAATTGCTTGTATTTATTTGCATGCAACTTGCTTGACCGCATAAACAAATTTTTCCTGAGCCGTATGAGTCCTCCACAGCACTTGCCCCAGCTAATATTTAATTACTAAAAGTGTGTTCCCTGACACGATGGTGATCCGTTGTGGTACACTTTTGACAAATGATATGACATGATAGTGGCATGACGTAGCGCACTCATGACATGATAAACTTGACATGATAAACCTGACATGATATACCTTGATATGCTGTTGCGACGGCTAACATGATATGACAAGAATGAATGACCTGGACACCATGGACGATTGTGCTTGTACAAATGAACCCGTCTTGTCTTGCATCATATCTAGGACAGGGACCCCTGAGTACCACGATCAGGGGTACCTACTGAAATCGACTAAGGCTAATTACTAGAATAATTCAATAGTCATAAGATATTTCCCCAGTTACAGGCGATCCCGTTATCCCGGCCACCATTGTTGGACTTGCAGCCTGCCGACGAGTAGGGCACAAGTCTAGATTCACTGATATGTGGAATAGAACGAGGCATTGCTTAGATGAATCCAAGTCACCTGGATAACCTGGATTAGCTGCAGGGCTTGTGGCTGGAGGAACATCTCACTGCATCTTGCTAGTAACTAGGCCTGTGATAACCCTAGTTAGTTAAAGTATCAAGCCGTACTTATTGCTTGGCCGTGATTGTTGGATGAGGCATAACCAGTCTAGTCTTGTCTTGATCCTGTACAAGATTGTTACATGACCTGATTTCTTATGTTTATCTTGCCGATAAATGGTGGGAAACCAAGAGCCGTTCAGATGAAGAGTTACAATCCCGATCCTTGTTTGGTTTACGGGTTGTAACCTGGTTATCTGAATAGTCCCATGGTTACCTCATTGTATATCATCATGTCATGCTTTTCCTTAATTATTGTCTTTTATAATTAATTATATTCTTGTGCTAATTGCTTGTTTTAGTTCCTAAGTGAAGCTTCCTTTGTGGCACTTGCTCTTTCTGGGGTCTGACCCAGCTGGTTTTGTATGGCCAGATATCGGAGCAGCACCAGAGGATCTACCTGTCTTCCAGCCAGATGGTGACCACCAGGCGTAACCCTGGCAACGAGTGGGTTATTTTGTCCTCCCACTTTATTGTAAAATTATTCTTTTGAGGCGTTTAGCTGGCGAGCACCTGTTAGCTCGTATTGCACCTTTTATTTACTGTCTGCCTACGGGCTGTAACATGATTGACCGATCCTAGGGTTGATCATATATGACTGAACTCTTGCTAGTCCTCATATTTTATAACGACTAGCTTCATCATCAGCTGAATATATAATGTTTGAGAAGCCTTACTATTGTATATTTGGTGATCTTACATCTTGTAAGTTTACTTGCTTGCTTGAGATTGAGACAATTAGGCTTGTTATTGACCATAGAAGACTGATGGATTGTAGTTAAACCCTCATATATCTAGACAGCCGTGACCGTGTAGTGAGGTGGATTCCATTTCATTATACATAGCTGGCTATGTATGTCCCCGCTCTCCAGTATTCTGGTTCTGGGGCGTTATATGGTTTAAGTGGTGGCCCATGCAGGTCTTGTAAATCAAGATATGTGAGGGTTTACCGAATAGATGTCTCAATCAACACTCGCTCTTGATCTCTGTTCCTATCTTCTAAATCCCTGTAATCTTGACCTGATCACATGCTTGTATCTTTGATCTGTCTTGGTCCTTCCTTATTGTTTCCTATGTCGTCTTCTTCAGCGGCATTGTTCCTGGCCCTGCCGATCAGCAAGGCGGAGTACCTCCCATGGACCAGCAGCAACCTGGGGATCAAGCCCAGCATTCAGGAGTAGCCTCCAGAGTCATGCCTACTGGGGGTCAAGAGCCACCAGTTCAGCCAGTCCAGCCTGCAGAGCCTGATGATAGCACTTTGGTGGGTCTCATCAGATCATTATTAGCTTCCCAGGATCGTCGAGGAGATGCCTTGTACTAAACAGTACAAGATGCTCTGAACAGAGGTGGTCATCCAGGTAACAGTACGGCCAACAGTTTCAAGCGCTTGAATCCTCCCTTCTTCGATGGCAGCGAAGATGCTATTACCGCAGACGCTTGGCTTCAGGAAACAGAGGTGATTCTAGAAGCAGCCATGACTCCAGAGAACGAGAAGGTGGCCGTAGTGCGCCTACAGTTATTGGATCTTGCCCGTAGCTGGTGGGCGGCGCAGGCCGTTGGATTAGTGGCACACATTGCTTGGGCAGTATTCAGAGAGAGATTCCAGACCAAGTACTTCGATGCTGTAGCTCGGTACGTTCTACAGACCAAGTTCACCAATTTGACGCAGATAGGCAGGACGGTCGACGGATATGCGGCAGAGTTTTCCAGGCTTAGTCGGTTTGCTCCCACCTTGGTGGCGACCGAGTTCGATAGAGCCCAGCGGTTTCAGCAGGGACTCCACCTAGAGATTTTGCTGGCAGTAGAGCAGTTTGAGCATCAGACTTTTGATACAGTATTAAGAGCAGCTAGGAGGCATGAGTATACCTCCCAGAGGATCGTGGACAGGACCGGAGGTCGGAAGCGATCTCATGGCCAGATGATCCAGTCTTCAGCACCAGCCCCGGCAGCTAGGGCTTTAACTATTGGAGTTCCCCAAAGGACGGATTCGATTTCGTCGGTTCAGCACTCGACACCGACGTCCCCTCAGCAACAGAAGCAGAAGCAGTCTTTCGCAATGGGCTGCACTCATTGCGAGAAGCCAGGACATGTGGTAGCAGAGTGTCGCAGAGCACAGGGATTATGTTTGGCTTGTGGGACACCGGATCACAAGATAGGATCCTGCCCGAATAGGGACAGTTCATCATCGGCCCAGACTAGTCCCTCGGTAAGGGGACCAGCACCAGTGCAGCAGCAGCAGCAGAACCAGCCTCCGAGGCCATTGCCGCCTCAGGCTCAAGTATTCCAGCAGCAGAGACCCCAACAGTATGCCCTGACCCCAGCTCAGATTCAGAACCGGCAGAGAGATTTCTAGCAGGATGTCTTCCCTCTTCCTCATGCATTCGAATTCCTTGCTTGCATGATTGATTGTTTGATTGATTGCTTAGTATAGCTTGTCCTTGCATCTCTTGCCTCTTGATTAAATTCCTAGGACGGAATTCTTTTAAGGTGGGTAGAGTTGTAGTGACCGAAGTTCGTATTGCGTATTTTGGAATACGTGTACGTATCTTGACTCTATTGCATGTCTTTCTGCTTGATTTATTGAGCATTTCTTTGCTTGGTTCATCTTGGTTCGGTTCGGCTTGTTGGCTTGGTTCGGTTTTGTTGGAGAACCAACCCACCTACCTACCACCACCATCACCATTTATTAACCCCCACTCTTTTCTCTCTCCTTATTTATTCTTCTTCTTTCCCACCATTACTCCTTACCAACCTGAGAGAGAGAGGTGTAGGCAAGTGCATCTTGCTTCATGGAGGAAGTCCATTTTTATTGTTCCATTGTCTTTCTCATGTGTTTCTAATCCACTTTAGTACTTAGCATTTTTTATTTCCATGGTTAATTTCTTGTAGATATAGCTTTGTGGTATTTCCGATTTTCATGAGTTTTGATCTATCAAACCTGTATATTTTTGCTAGTTGATGGTTCCATGTTGTAGAGAATTCCATTTTACCCAAATTTGACCTATGGGAGTCTGGATTTAGTTTCCTATTGTTGTTTGGTGGAGCATGGAGGCCATGATATTTTCTATGGACATGTTCTCTGTGGGAGCCATTAATTTCACTTCTGGCCGCATGAGCATTTTTGATCTGAGCCGCATGAGCATTAATTAATAAGCCTTGGCCGCATGGCTATTTTTTTAAGCAATTGCTGGCATGCATTTAATTGCATGGCCATTTAATTAATTGTCTTGCACAGCCGCATATGGCTCAATGTATTAGCTGGCCACGTGCAAGTGTTTATTTGCTTGGCCGTATGAGCATTCACTTGTTGGCCGCATGGCCTTTTTAATTAATTGCATGCATCTGGCCGCATGGCCCTTTAATTAATTAAATGCAAGCATCTGCATGCATTCGCCGCATATAGCCAAGAGAAATTCCTAGCCGCATATGGCCAAGAGAAATTTTCCTGGCCGTATATGGCTAATGCCATGCTTGGCCGCATGGTCATTCTTTTGCTTGAGCCGCATATGGCAATTGTATATTTCTGGCCGCATGCAACTAATGGGCCGCACGTATTTTGCTTACGTAGGAAATTACATTTTGCATGCATTGCATGCTTTAGTTGCATGCTTATATATATGAGCCGCATATGGTATAATGCCATGGATTTAATTTGCATGCATGCAAGCATCAGCTTGCATGCTTATATATATGAGCCATATATGGTATAATGCCATGTTATATTTAATGCATGCTTATGTATTTGAATTGGCCGCATATGGCCTAGCATGTATGGCCGCATGGCCAAGTACATTTTTGGCCGTATGGCCAAGTGAAATTGCTGGCCCCATAGGCCAATGGCCTTTTATTCAATTGCTGGCCGCATACAATTATTGGCTACATGGATTATTACTTTTGGCCGCATGTAATTATGTATTGCTTGCATAAGCCATTGTTGCATGGCCATTTATATATTCCTGGCCGCATAGCCACTATTCATATTCCTGGCCGCATGAATAATCATATTCCTGGCCGCATGAATATTTAACTATTTTGGCCGCATATGGCCCTTAAATATTTGTTGGCCGCATATGGCCATTGCCAATTGCTCAGCCGCATATGGCCAAGTGAGCCGCATGGCCTTAGGCATTAGCGTTAAATAATTGCATGCATTTGCATGCAACCTGTATTGAGCCGCATGGCCATTTAAATTAATTGCTTGTATTTATTTGCATGCAACTTGCATGGCCGCATGAACAAATTTTTCCTGAGCCACATGAGTCCTCCACAGAACTTGCCCTAGCTAATATTTAATTACTAAAAGTGTGTTCCCTGACACGATGGTGATCCGTTGTGGTACACTTTTGACAAATGACATAACATGATAGTGGCCCGACGTGGCGCACTCCTGACAAGTAAACTTGACAAGATAAACTTGACATGATAAACCTGACATGATATACCTTGATATGCTGTTGCGACGGCTAAAATGACATGACAAGAATGAATGACCTGGACACCGTGGACGATTGTGCTTGTACAAATGAACCCGTCTTGTCTTGCATCATATCTAGGACAGAGACCCCTGTGTACCACGGTCAGGGGTACCTACTGAAATTGACTAAGGCTAATTACTAGAATAATTCAGTAGTCATGAGAGATTTCTCCAGTTACAGGCGATCCCATTATCCCGGCCACCATTGTTGGACTTGCAGCCTGCCGACGAGTAGGGCACAAGTCTAGATTCACTGATATGTGGAATAGAACGAGGCATTACTTAGATGAATCCAAGTCGCCTAGATAACCTGGATTAGCTGCAGGGCTTGTGGCTGGATGAAAGTCTCACTGCATCTTGCTAGTAACTAGGCCTGTGATAACCCTAGTTAGTTAAAGTATCAAGCCGTACTTATTGTTTGGCCGTGATTGTTGGATGAGGCATAACCAGCCTAGTCTTGTCTTGATCCTGTACAAGATTGTTATATGACCTGATTTCTTATGTTTATCTTGTCGATAAATGGTGGAAAACCAAGAGCCGTTCAGATGAAGGGTTACAACCCCGGTCCTTGTTTGGTTTACGGGTTGTAACCTGGTTATCTGAATAGTCTCATGGTTACTTCATCGTATATCATCATGTCATGCTTTTCCTTAATTATTGTCTTTTATAATATAATTATATTCTTGTGCTAATTGTTGGTTTTAGTTCCTAAGTGAAGCTTCCTTTGTGGCACTTGCTCTTTCTGGGGTCTGACCCAGCTGGTTTTGTATGGCCAGATATCGGAGCAGCACCAGAGGATCTACCTGTCTTCCAGCTAGATGGTGACCACCAGGCGTAACCCTGGCAACGAGTGGGTTATTTTGTCCTCCCACTTTATTATAAAATTATTCTTTTGAGGCGTTTAGCCGGCGAGCACCTGTTAGCTCGTATTGCACCTTTTATTTACTATCTGCCTACGGGCTGTAACATGATTGACAGATCCTAGGGTTGATCATGTATGACTGAACTCTTGCTAGTCCTCACATTTTGTAACGACTAGCTTCATAATCAGCTGAATATGTAATGTTTGGGACGTCTTACTATTGTATATTTGGTGATCTTACATCTTGTAACTTTACTTGCTTGCTTGAGATTGAGACAATTAGGCTTGTTATTGACCATAGGAGACTGATGGATTGTAGTTAAACCCTCATATATCTAGACAACCGTGACCGTGTAGTGAGGTGGATTCCATTTTATTATACGTATGTCACGCCCCAGAACCAGAATACTGGAGAGCGGGGGAATGACTCAGCCAGCTATGTATTACGGGTAGATGAATATCGTATAATACGATCAATGCTGTCTAACCAGACAAGGGGGTGCATACTACATGATAGTCTTACTATGGTCACTTCGCATCTATTGTCTCAATCATTCAAATAAGAAACAGTAATAAAGAACATGTAAGATGAAGCAGTAAGGCGTCCCAAACGCTCAGTCAAAATGTTCTTGAGATCTGGCTTTACAAAACATAGCCAGATGGTATAGTAAAGTGTGCACAATTGTTATCAGCTGCAGTCTGACTTAATTACAAGTATGTAAAATTAAGTACAAGACAATCCGACTAACATGTCGGTGCCAAACGGCTAAGTATAAGGTAAATAACAAAACGAGCGGTGAAGTAATGGACCCACTCGAGTCCTCCTGCGATCATTCCTCTAGTATTGACCATCTTGGAGGTAGAAGTAAGCTAGATCCTCGGGGACCGGCTCTAAATCTGGCCATGCAAAACCAGAGAGGTTAGACCTCTAATAGCAAGTACCACAAGGAAGGACGATATGAAGGATTAAACCCGTAAGTAAAATAATAAAATGATAATAGATCTCTGCTTTCCACTAGGATTCACATCACATCACGACACTTCGAACCAACCTCCCAACCAAACAAGGACAGAAGTTGGCCCGTCATGTCCTGACATTCTGATCATCCCAGTTAGGTAACAGAGTAGTGCAGTACACAAACAAATCATCTTGAACAGCCAATCAACTACCACGGCTTGCTAATGTGAGTTCCAAGTTATCCTGGAATTATGCAATTAGGGGTTCCTCAGTTCTTACTATGTGCGAGCAAGGCTAGTCTATCCAGTTAACCATGTGCGCCATACATGAATTAGACGAGTCCTAGCAGGACGCCCGTCAATATACAATATACAATAATAATAAAAGCAGATACTGCTTCCTGCCCATGTGGCAGGTTTACAGTATCTGTGGGAACCAGGCCCGTTGGGTACTACTCGTCCCAAGGGGGCTGCCATGTAAGAACTCGAGAATCCATTCTCTCCATGCCATCATTATTTTATTTAACTTAATAGTCTCTACGTTAAGCGAAATCCCATGCCGTGGATCATGGTCATTCAAATGAGTACTTTCGTACGGGATACGATATGCGCAACTCTACAACGATACCTGTGCGGCTAGGTTATAGGTCTTACATAGCGTGATGCAACAATCAAATCTAACCACGGAGTAATCATGCCTTGACCATAAAGTACACATGTTGTTTTCGTAAGATAAATAAATAAATAAATAAATAAATAATTTGAAGCCCGCATGTGCCTGCATGTCAATATTCGGGATCGGCTAATCGATTGCAATAGTTCATTACATGAACGTGTCTCATTCATTCAATTCAATAAGACGACTAGCCAGTCTCTTAGTTCCAACTAGGAACGCATGATCAATTATTAGTCAATGTCACAATCATTATCAATGGTGACAAGGCATGAAAGTCAATTAGTATTACATGGGGTCGAGCCTATAACTCCTC
Source organism: Iris pallida (assembly GCA_029216955.1). NCBI lineage: Eukaryota > Viridiplantae > Streptophyta > Magnoliopsida > Asparagales > Iridaceae > Iris > Iris pallida. The sequence goes on along the minus strand of JANAVB010001396.1, from coordinate 1,886,702 downwards.
AGAGTTAAGTTCTAGTCATACTGGGTATCCATGGATCAATCAAGACACATGACACATTCCACATAACAATCTGTATTAACAATATTAACATATCATGATTTATCAAGTTCATGCAAAAAGGCGTAAGGATATAATAGGAGAATTATCATGCCATCATTAAATGATTAAGTTATAGAACAAATAAAAACACCCAGGTTAGAAGTCACGCCAACAAGTCTATACTAAGGCCAAAAGTCAAGCCAAGTCTAGTAGGAGTGAGCGTGTAACAGCGTGAGCATGAAAAAGTAATTCACGCTGGCATGCACAGTGTGAGCGTGAAGGGAAATTCACGCACGCTCAAGTGAGCGTGAAAAGGTGACAAGAAATCCACGCACGCAAGGATGTGCGTGACTAAAAATACACGCACGCTCAAGTGAGAACGTTAGCGTGACTAAAAATACACGCACGCTCATGAGAACGTTAGCGTGACTAAAAATACACGCACGCTCATGAGAACGTTAGCGTGACTAAAAATACACGCACGCTCATGAGAACGTCAGCGTGACTAAAAATACACGCACGCTCAAGAGAACGTTAGCGTGACTAAAAATACACGCATGCTCAAGTGAGAACGTTAGCGTGACTAAAAATACACGCACGCTCATGAGAACGTCAGCGTGACTAAAAATACACGCACGCTCAAGAGAACGTCAGCGTGACTAAAAATACACGCACGCTCAAGAGAACGTCAGCGTGACTAAAAATACACGCACGCTCAAGTGAGAACGTTAGCGTGACTAAAAATACACGCTAACATGTAAGAACATGAGCGTGACTCAAAATCCACGCAGACACGTAGAGACGTGTGCGTGACTAAAAATACACGCTAACATGTAAGAACATGAGCGTGACTCAGCCTTCGTCCCAAGCCAGAAAATGAAGTTCCCAGCCGGAAGACACGCTAAGTTGGGAGATCAAAACCCATGAACAGCCGAAAATGTAACAACTTAGATCTAGAGAAAACCAGCCACAGAAATCAAAAATGCCAAGCACTAAACTCTCTCAGGATTATGAGAGAAAGAGTAATGATCCATAAAAATGGATGAAGGAGAAGCAAGATTTCACTTGCCTTCTCCTGCTGCTGGTAGGTGGAGAGTGATGAGAGGAAGAAGAAGTAATGGTGAGAATGAGTAATGAAGAGAGAGAAGGAGACAAAAGCTTTAAATAGGAAGGGTGGTGGTAGGTGGGAGTTGTGGGCCGAGTTTGTCCACCATGAACCCGAAAACCCGCCATGGCCGAACCCAATAAGACCAAAGCAGAGAATAAAAGCAGGAAATAAATACAGAAAATAAATTACAGAAAATAAATTGCGGGTAATTAATTAACATAAAATTAAAGGAATTTAAATACAGGATAATACATGATAAATACTAAATAAATACTTATGAGTTGTACATGTATAAAAATACGCATTCCGGGAACGGGGAGTGACATCTCTACCCACCTTGAAAAAATTTTGTCCTCGGAATTTCAAATCCAAGCAGGTAGAAATATCGGAGCTAAACTAATACAAACAGTTCTAGTGAGCAAGCAATCATTTTACCATATCAAAAGCAAGTACTATATATGTAAATTCATCAATCTATGATATCAAGTAGCTCTACCCATAAGGTGACAAGCATGAAGAATCAGGACAATCAAGGTATACAGAAAAAGATATACCTTATGAGTCAAACAGGTGTGGATACTGTGATCGGATATCATCCTCACGTTCCCACGTTGACTCTCCCAAGGAGTGATGACCCCAAGCAACACGGACAAGACTAATTGTTTGGTTCTTGAGTATCTTCTCTCTTCGGTCCAAAATGGACACAGGCTGTTCCTCGTAAGACAGGTTGGTACCAACAACCAGCTCAGAGTGATCGAGGACATGGCTTGGGTCCGATACATACCTACGTAATTGAGACACATGAAACACGTCATGCACCTCTCCTAACGAAGGCGGAAGGGATAAACGATAAGCAACATCGCCTATCCGATCAAGGATAACAAATGGGCCCACGTACCACAGACTCAATTTCTCGCGAACGCTAAATCTAATGACCCCACGAGTAGGTGAGATCCGCAAGAATACGTGGTCCCCAACAGAGAACTCTAACGGCATACGATGCTGGTCCGCCCAATGACGATGCCGATCCTGCGCAACTCGAAGTCGCTCTCTAATTCCCTTAATCACTTCAACCGTCTGAACAATCATTTCTGGGCCTAACATCTTCCTCTCCCCGATATCATCCCATGCAAGCGGTGACCTGCACTTCTTACCATATAATGCTTCAAATGGCGCCATCTGGATACTGGCCTGATAACTATTGTTGTATGAGAACTCGACTAAGTGCAGGTGACTCTTCCAAGACCCTCCAAAATCTAGAGTGCAAGCTCGCAATATGTCTTCTAAAGTCTGAATCGTTCTTTCTGATTGCCCATCCATCTGCGGATGGTAAGCCGTGCTAAATCTTAACTTGGTACCCAGACTATGATGTAAGCTCTTCCAAAAATGTGATGTAAAGCGGGTATCTCGATCCGACACAATACTGACAGGAACTCCATGCTGCCTGACTATCTGTTGCATATATAACTCTGCCAACTTTTCTGTAGATTGCCCTACTCTGAAAGGAAGAAAGTGTGCTACCTTCGTAAGTCGGTCCACTATTATCCAAATAGCGTCCTTACCACTTGGTGATCTCGGTAAATCGGTCACAAAGTCCATTGTAATATGCTTCCATTTCCATTCCGGAATAGGAAGCGGTTGTAATAACCCAGCTGGCCTCTGCTGTTCTGCCTTTACTTGCTGACATACCAAGCAACGGGAAACAAATCTAGCTATCTCCCTCTTCATCCCGTTCCACCAGAAATGCTGCTTGATATCTTGGTACATCTTGGTCCCTCCATGATGAATAGAATACTGAGAACTGTGAGCTTCTGCCATAACCTCCTGTCTGATATCTCCACTAGGCACACATAGACGTGATCCAAACCTAAGTGTACCATCTTCATGAATTCTTATCTCCTTCCTGAGTCCTGACTCACATTCTGCCCTAAGCTTCTGAATCCTTGGGTCCTGTGCCTGAGCTGCCTTGATCCTGCCTACCAAGTCGGATTGAACTTGCAGACTTGATAGAACTCCTACGTCACTAGGAAGTATAACTTCGATACCCATCTCCTGAAGGTCTTCTAAGATATGCCTCTGAGTTATCAACATAAATGTGCCGCCTCTTCTGCTGAGAGCGTCTGCTACTACATTCGCCTTGCCTGGATGATACTGAAGCTCCACGTCATAATCCTTGATCAACTCCAACCACCTTCTCTGCCTCACGTTTAGCTCCTTCTGAGTAAAGATGTACTTCAGACTTTTGTGGTCTGTATACATCTCCACTCGGTCACCATATAAGTAATGCCTCCATAGCTTCAAAGCAAACACTACTGTCGCTAATTCCAAATCATGAGTTGGGTAATTCTTCTCGTGGTCCTGAAGCTGCCTCGATGCATACGCTATCACCTTCCCATGTTGCATAAGGACACATCCAAGTCCTTTACCTGACGCATCACAATATACTGTAAAACCTTCGGGTCTAACTGGCAATGTAAGAATAGGTACTGATATCAACTTCTGCTTCAAAGTCTCAAATGATGCCTGACATTCTGTCGACCAAACGAATGGTACATCCTTCCGGGTCAAGCGGGTCATGGGTGCTGAAAGCCTTGCAAAGTCTGACACAAACCTTCTGTAATATCCTGCTAATCCCAAGAAACTCCGCACATCTGCTACGGTCTTGGGTACTGGCCAACTTTCTACTGCTTCTATCTTCCTGGGATCTACTGCTACTCCAGCTCCTGATATGATATGACCCAAAAATGAAATATGATCCGACCAAAACTCACACTTACTGAGCTTGGCATACAACTGGTTCTCTCTCAGAATCTGCAACACTTTTCTGAGGTGGTCTTCATGCTCCTCTTCACTAGCAGAGTATATGAGAATGTCGTCAAGAAACACAATAACAAACTGGTCTAAGTATGGCATAAAGATACGATTCATCAAATCCATGAATATTGCTGGAGCATTGGTCAAACCAAACGGCATTACTAAGAATTCATAATGCCCATACTTCGACCTGAATGCTGTCTTGGGAATATCTTCCTTCCGAACCCTCACCTGATGGTACCCTGAACGAAGATCTATTTTGGAGAAAACCCTAGCTTTGTTCAACTGGTCAAATAAGTCGTCGATCCTGGGTAATGGGTACTTGTTCTTCACTGTTGCCGCGTTAAGCTTCCTATAGTCAATGCACAATCTGGATGACCCATCCTTCTTTCCCACAAGTACCACTGGTGCTGCCCATGGTGACACGCTAGCTTGGACGAACTTCTTCTCCTTCAGTTCCTCTATATGCTGATATACCTTGACCTGCTCTGAATCCGCCATTCTGTAAACTCGATCTGATATCGGTTTAGTTCCTGGTGCCAATTCTATGCTGAACTCAATATCTCTAACCGGTGGTAAACCTGGAAGTTCTTCAGGAAATACGTCTAGAAATTCTTCAACTACCTTCGGAATCTGAACTTCTTCCATTGCCGCTATTACTCCCTGCTCTTGCTGAGTTATCTCTGATCTGACTAAGGTGAACCGCTTCATGCCTGGAATATCAAAAGATACACTCCCTCTACGATAATTTATTGTCGTATGACTGTCTTTCAGCCAGTCCATGCCTAAGATAATGTCGAAATTTCCAACAGAAAATTCTATCAACCGGACGGGTAAGAAATGTCCGCAAACTACAACGCTACACGCTAGAATAACTCTACTAACTCCTACGAGCCCATTACCAGTGAGTATATTCAACCTCCCTGGCAATGCCTCGAACTCCATTCCTAGCCGTGTCATAAATCGTGCAGATATAAATGAATGGGATGCTCCCGAATCAAACAATGCTACTGCGGGATATGAGGCGACGAGAATGTTACCTGCCACAACATCTTCCGATGCCAATGCCTCTTCCAAGGACAAAGTGAATGCTTGCCCTCGACCTCCTTGCTGATTTCCATGCTGCGGCCTAGCCTGATGCTGTTGCTGGCCCCTTCCTTGATGATGCTGGGGTGGTCTATGCTGGTGTTGCTGCATCGGCGGTCCCTGCTGCCGAAACATCTGAGCCTGCGGTACTAATGGACGCTGTGCCAACGGCCTTACTGCCACTGCTGGTCCTCGATACTGGCCTGCCCCTGGTACTGGCAGAGCAAGAAACTGTTGCCCTGGTCCTCCTGACCTAGAATTCATGGGACATGTGGTAACCCGATGATCTGGATTTCCATATATCAGATACAGTCCATTCAATGTCTGACACACATCTCTAGTGTGCCCCATCTTCCTACAATAAGTACAGTCCGTCGGGGGTTGCTGGTTCTTCCTCTGTTGCTGTTGCTGCTGCCTGGATGGTGGTGCTGGTCCTCGTATCGCCACATCGTGGATATGAATGCCAGTGGATGGTGCCGTTGTTCGGGGCGCTGCTCCTCCTCCTCCTTCAATCTGACTGTGGGATCTCTTCTGACCCCCAGTCCTCACCGCAAGCCTCTGAATGGTGATCTCATGCCTTCGAGTTGCCGTCAATACTTCGTCAAAAGTCTGGTAATTGTGCCCCTCTATCAATTGCAAGAGTTCAAGATGAAACCCTTGCTGAAACCTCATGGCCCTCTGGCGCTCTGTTGCTACCATCTCTGGGGCGAATCTACTCAATCTGCAGAACTCCGCTGCATAAGCATCTACAGTCTTGCCGGCCTGCCTGAGGTTGATAAATTTCTGTTGTAGCTCAAACTGCGCCACAACTCCATAGTACTTGGTCTTGAATCTTACAGTGAAATCATCCCAAGCCACAGGACGTCTGATGCCCACTTCCTCTGATTCCCACCAATCACGTGCGAGATCCTGAAGTAACAACTTCACTAGATCTACACGTTCTTCTGCCGGCACCTTCGCTGCTGTCAGAATAGCCTCAATATCTTTAAGCCATGTATCTGCTGAGATGGCATCCTCCGTGCCCTCGAAACGGCGGGGGTTGTACTTGCAAAACCTGGCTGATGCTCCTGAATCAGTCCTCACTCCTCTTTCCAATGCTGTCTGTAATCCTTGGTTGAGTAGCACATTCTGCTCTTGTAGCTGAGTGTGCATGCGTTGCTGGGCCAACATCTGATGTTGCTGAGTAGCCATCATTCCTCTCATGATCTCCAGAAGGGCTGGTGTGTCCACTTGGGTAGGTGGAACTGTTGGTGGTAGTGGAACATCCGGATACTACGATCCAGCTGCTGCTTCTACTATCACTTCTTCCTGAGTAGCCTCCTGAGGTGAGACTGGCCCTTGTTGCTGACCAACCTGGTCAGGTTGTCCATGTTGCTCTTGTTGTTGCTGCCCAGCTCTGATCGATGCGGATGAAGTGCCCTAAGAAAAGGGACAAGAAAACAATCAAACAACCGGACATGAAGGATCAATGAAGTCAAAGGATACCGAAATGTCAAGCAAGGGTTGAGAATAACGAATCATGAGATCAAGGGGAAACACGTGTGATTGAGACATCCTATAAATCAAAACACCCCACAAGTCTGAAATCAAGACCTGCATGGGCCACCACTAAAACCTTATCACGCCCCAGAACCAGAATACTGGAGAGCGGGGGAATGACTCAGCCAGCTACGTATTACGGGTAGATGAATACCGTATAATACGATCAATGCTGTCTAACCAGACGAGGGGGTGCATACTTGTCACGCCCTGATTCCGTCGAATCGATAGTCGTCCCCCGGGCGTGATGCCGTGCGAACCTAATTTGCGATCGCACAAGGCCTAGTCATAAGGTAATCCGAGACACGAGATCTAAGAGAGTACGCAGACAAATTGATACACACAATAATTAAAGGAAACTTGATCTTTATTGATAATGAACATCTTTTTACAGACTCTGATACAAGACTCATTGTCGCGCGGGCTACAACATGACTCGATTACAAAAGAGTGCCGATGAGATAGCCGTTCCATACATTGCACACATCCCTCAATATTCACAAGTACTCCATTGACCTGGATGGGAGGGACGCTGAGTCATTTTCCTTGGACTGTCGAGAGCCTTCAAAAGTAGAGTCGCTGAAAGAGAGTCTTCGACGCACGGCCGAAGCTTCAAAAGTCACGAACGCTGCCGAGCTAGCTGGCGCGTCCTTCCTGGTTCGCGGGACCTGCAAAGAGCGAGGATCAGCACGAAACACATGTACTGGCGAATGGCTAATTAAATCCAAGCTCTGCATTTGATTCAAGAAGTTTCGTAAACATGTTAGCTAGCTATTTCAATGATCTTTCTAACCATTCTGTTCGATTTGCATGTTAACATGTTTTGAGGCAAGCATATGGACTTGTATATCATTAAGTAATTATCATGTTCATCCCGTGTCCCGTGCACCTGTTAAGCAGTGAAAAGGGGTATTAAGGCCACTGGCAATGATAAGCCATCGCGGACTATAGCATTTGGTTAGACGACGCCCCTTTCGCGTCGGGTAGCTAGCCCTGTACGAAAGTGCCCGCATAACTCGCGCCGATGAAGGGTTGGCGCTGCTACACTCGTTCCTCCCGGGCCGAATCGATCCCTTGGCCTAGGCAACCGTTCGAGAAAACTTCACCTTGTCGACAAGTTGTCCAATGACCGTTTTCCTTTGGAGTTAGTTGATTTCCTTACTTAGCCGTATCGTTGCGATAAACGTTAATCGATTCATTCATTGTTTGCATAGGCTAAGTGAATTTGTATAAGAAAGCTCCTTTTCTATTTTCAAAATCGGCAGTTTGATAGCAGGTGTTTCGTGAAGAATCGTGCCATGATTTCTTTGATTCTACACTATTATGACAAGCATTTATTTACTTCACATGTTGAGTTTGAAATAGAGGGACGAGACGAAGGAGGTTAGCCACTCGCCTTAGTCTTTGCTTCAAGCGAGCGACCGGTTGGCTGCGCTGACGTCGCCTACGCGATCACCTGCAATCGCATAAGCAACTGATTAGAACACTGTATAATTCAAGGATATTCGATATGAATGCGAAGCTCGAAAACGCATCACAAAAACCCATCGAAAAATGCATTCACGAAATCCAAAGCCAAAGCCAAATCAAGTGCGGCATGAAAACCAGAGCAACGGGAGGTCTCTCCCGACTCAGCCGCAGAGCCAATCCTCGAGACGTAACCCGCTGAATATGGGACTTGGTTCCGAAGAAGCCATTCCATAACGTGGAATGGATCTTAATTCAACCGTTCCCGTTCGATCGACTCGGCCGATTCCGACCTATCGGTCCCGACCGAATCGATAGCGACAGTGTTCCTTTCTCGCGCACCCCGTGGACGGAGACGGGGCACGATGTAGGGACGGGGCACTACACCATAACCAACTAATAAAAAGTTTCGTCCTCGAAACTTAAAGATGAAACCTACCTCTACGAGAACAATGAAGGGAATTTATCCTTCATCTCCGATTCAAGCTCCCACGTCGACTCTTCGATCGAGTGGTTCTTCCAGAGGACACGAACGAGAGGGATCGCTCGATTTCGCAGCAACTTATCCTTGCGTTCTAAGATTTGAACTGGCTCTTCGACGTAGGATAAGTCTGACTTTAGCTCCAGCTGGCCAAAATCTACCACGTGGCTAGGGTCGTGCACGTACTTCCGCAACTGAGAGACGTGGAAGACGTTGTATACACCATCAAGCGCCGGCGGTAGGGCAATTTTATAGGCCACTGGCGCGACCCGTTCAAGTATTTCAAATGGCCCGACGAATCTCGGACTCAACTTTCCTTTCGCGCCGAACCGACTAACTCCCCGCATGGGCGACACTTTGAGAAATACGTGATCGCCTACTTGAAACTCGAGTGGTCGACGATGAATGTCCGCATAGCTTTTCTGGCGACTCTGTGCGGTCTTTAATCTTTCCCGAATGAGCTTGACCTTTTCCACAGTCTGTTCTACCAGCTCCGGGCCGAGTATCTGCCGTTCTCCGACTTCATCCCAGCAAATGGGCGATCTGCACTTCCGGCCGTACAAAGCTTCATACGGCGCCATTCGGATGCTGGATTGGTAGCTATTGTTGTATGCAAATTCTGCCAGCGGTAGGTGGACGTCCCACCTTGATTTGAAGTCAATTGCGCAGAGCCGTAGCATGTCTTCGAGAATCTGGTTGACGTGCTCCGTTTGGCCGTCGGTCTGAGGATGGTAAGCTGAGCTAAACTGCAACTTGGTTCCCAGCGCCGACTGAAGGCTACTCCAGAATCGCGACATGAATCGTGAATCCCGATCAGAGACGATGGATACTGGAACTCCGTGCAGCCGAACTATCTCGTCAAGATAAATCTGTGCCAGGCGATCGACGCTCCAAGTAACTTTGATGGCGATAAAGTGCGCTGACTTGGTTAATCGATCGACGATGACCCAGATGGCGTCGTTCCCCCGTGGTGTCTTCGGCAGGCCAACAATAAAATCCATAGTGACATGATTCCATTTCCACTCGGGAATAGCGAGGTTCTGCATCTCCCCGCCCGGTCGCTGATGCTCAGCTTTCACCTGCTGACAGGCCATGCATTGCGACACGAAGAGCGCCACATCTCTCTTCATTCCGTGCCACCAGAAGGTCGTGCGGAGGTCCTTATACATCTTGGTACTGCCTGGATGCAAAGTGTATTTCGCATAGTGCGCCTCCGATAGGATCTCCTTTCTGAGTTCTGAATCGTCCGGAACGCATAGCCTATCCTTCAATCGAAGCACGCCGGTTTCGTCTTCCGCAAAGTCGGTCATTCTGCCTGTCGAAATCAGCTCTCGCACTTTCTTCAGGTATGAATCGTCCGTCTGAGCGGTCTTGATCTTATTCAGCAAGCTCGGCTCTAACTGCAACTTTGCCAACTGCACGTTCCGGAATCTGACTCGGAGCTCGATGCCCATCTCTTCAAGGTCGCGTAGCAGTCGGGGGTCAATGGATAACGAGGCAATGTACTTCCGACTCAAAGCATCCGCCACAACATTTCCCTTTCCCGGCGTGTAGTCGATAGTCAAGTCGTAATCCTTGATTAGTTCCAGCCAACGCCTTTGCCGCAAGTTCAGCTCCTTCTGTGTGAATAGATACTTGAGGCTCTTGTGATCGGTATAGATCGTGCACGCCACACCATAGAGATAGTGGTGCCACAATTTCAACGCAAACACAATCGCCGCTAACTCCAGGTCGTGCGTGGGATAATTTTTCTCGTGCGGCTTTAGCTGTCGGGAAGCAAAAGATATCACCTTGTTCCGTTGCATCAGCACACACCCCAAGCCCTGACCGGACGCGTCGCTGAATATCTGGAAACCCTCCGTCCCTTCTGGAAGTGCGAGTATCGGGGCCAAGACGAGCCGTTGCTTCAACTCTTGGAATGCGGCTTCGCAGTCGTCCGACCATTCGAATGCGACTCCTTTCTGGGTGAGGCGAGTCAGAGGCGATGCGATCTTCGTGAAGTCTTTCACGAAGCGTCGGTAGTATCCCGCTAAGCCAAGGAAACTTCGAATCTCGCCGACGGACGCTGGCCGTTTCCAATCGACAACGGCTTCAACTTTCTTTGGGTCGACCGCAATGCCTTCAGCAGAAATGATGTGTCCGAGGAATGAGACGCTGCTAAGCCAAAATTCATATTTGCTTCGCTTCGCATATAGTTGGTTTTCTCGAAGGGTCTGAAGCACGGTCCGCAGATGCTCAGTGTGTTGCTGCCGATTCTTCGAGTAGACGAGTATATCGTCGATAAAGACTACTACGAACTTGTCGAGGAACGGGCGGAACACTCGATTCATTAAATCCATAAAAGTAGCAGGGGCGTTCGTTAGGCCGAATGGCATTACCAGGAACTCGTAATGGCCGTATCGAGTACGGAAGGCAGACTTCGGCACATCGTCCGACTTGATCTTGAGTTGATGGTAACCCGAACGTAAATCAATTTTAGAGAACACCATGGCTCCTTGGAGCTGGTCAAACAGATCATCTATGCGGGGCAGGGGGTATTTGTTCCGGACGGTGGCTTTATTCAGCTCGCGGTAGTCGATACAAAGACGCATAGAGCCATCATTCTTCTTGACAAACAGTACGGGCGCTCCCCACGGCGAGACGCTGGGTCGGATAAATCCCTTGTTGAGCAATTCCTGTAACTGCACCTTGAGTTCTTTCAGCTCTGCAGGGGCCATCCTGTATGGGGTCTTCGAGATCGGTCGAGTGTCGGGGAAGGTATCGATAGTGAACTCAATCTCTCGATCGGGCGGCATGCCGGGCAACTCGTCCGGGAACACATCGGGGAATTCTGCCACAACGTCGGTCTGACCCGCGTTTGCACCATCCAGTCGCATGTCTCGAACAGAAGCTAGATAGCCTTCGCACCCGGAATACAGCATCCGTCGAGCAGATATTGCAGAGATCACCATGCAGGTCGACGACGCCTCACCACACGAGTAGCAGAATTCGGGCACTCCCGGTATGCGGAATGTGACCTTCTTTTCAGCGCAGTCTATGGTTGCGTTGCACGGTCCGAGCCAATCCATCCCCAGAATGATATCGTAGTCCTTAATATTTAGAACTATCGCATCGAGACTGACCTTTTGACCACCTATACAGATGATTCCGTCTCCGCAGACTAAACTCGCAGCTAGTGGCATGCCCGACGGGATGTTAACAGTAAGCTCAAGACCGAGCGGTGTCAGAGGAAAATTGTGCTCGACGGCAAAGTCCGCCGATATGAAACTATGCGTGGCACCTGAATCAAACAATACACGAGCAGGTTTATTATTGAATTGCAGTATACCTGTCACGACTGTGTCAGATGCGTAGACTTCGTCTCGGGTCATGGCGTAGACATGGCCCTGAGCATTGGGGCGACGGTCTTGGCCATTCTGTTGTGCGGTCGGTGGAGCCCGAGGTGCTTGGCCTCGGTTTTGTTGATGTTGAGGCGGGCGTTGGGTCGACGCAGCTTCCGGACAGTCCCTTACGAGGTGATCCCTCTTGCCGCATGCGAAACGGACTCTGTTCTTAAGTCGGCAGTCGGTGTCCAGATGCCCGTCCTTGTGGCAGAAATTGCAGACCATCCTTTCCTTCGTCTGGTTGCCGCGATGTTGACGCTTGTGTGCGTTGTTGCCTCCCGCATTACTATGGCGTTTGTTATTAAAGTTAACAGTGCCGGTAGTAGTAGGAGGATACTCGGACTCCAGACGGATGGCATGGTTGAGTGCCTCGCCCACAGTTTTGTATTCCGGTACCGAGACATGAGCACGGATAGAGGAACGCAGGCCCATTACAAATCGTTTTGCTCGACTTGCGGTGGTAGGTAAATAGTCCCTGGCGAACTTGGCCAGTTTGTTGAATTTAGCCGCATATTGTCGTACAGTCATATTCCCTTGCGTCAACTGCATGAACTCATTTTCTTTTTCCTGTCGCACGGCTGCAGAAAGATATTCGTTCTCGAACGCATTTCTGAATATCGCCCATGAGATCGCCGTCGGCTCGTCTTCACGTCGGATAGCCCGCTTCTGCACGGCCCACCAATCGTGTGCGTTCATTCGAAGTAGAAGTTGAGCACACGCGACTTTCTTTGAGTCCTCGATACCCAGAAGCTCGAACTTGTCTTCCAGCTCCTCCAACCAGTCGATCGCCACGGATGGATCTTCTGTGCCGTTGAAGGAAGTGCGACAGCTTTTCGTGAATTTTGACACGTCGAAGTTAGAACTTCTCGGTGCTGCAGGTGAGAGCGTGGGCACCTCTGGTTCAGCTTCGTTGGATCGAACCGCAGGCTGGGTCACGGCAGGTGTCATCGTTGAGTTGTTGTTGTTGCCGATGACCGACTGTATGATCTGTTGGAGGGTATTCAGCTGCTGTTGTTGCAGCTTGAATTGAGCCTCGAACCGACTCTCGAATTGGGTCTGACGAGCCTCCGCTTGCAGACGATAGAGCTCGTTCTGACGTTGCTGCATTTCAAGCATCTGCAGCATACGTTGCATCGGGTCGCCGGAAGGTCCGGCTACAGTAGGCGTCATTCCCGTTGGGTTAACGGAATGCTCGGGCCTAGAAGCACTCGAGCCGCTGGAAGCGCTCGTCTCGTCTTCCGCCTGAGCTCCCGTAACTGCAGGAAAAAGGAAGGCAACTCTCGTTAGTTTCAGAAAATGTCTTGGGTTCAGCGTATGGAACAACTCTTCTCATCGACACGAGGTCAACGGTTGGAGACTAAAACTCGACACTGGAGGCCAAGGACGTAAAGCCGTGCTCTGATACCATTATGTCACGCCCCGATTCCGTCGAATCGATAGTCGTCCCCCGGGCGTGATGCCGTGCGAACCTAATTTGCGATCGCACAAGGCCTAGTCATAAGGTAATCCGAGACACGAGATCTAAGAGAGTACGCAGACAAATTGATACACACAATAATTAAAGGAAACTTGATCTTTATTGATAATGAACATCTTTTTACAGACTCTGATACAAGACTCATTGCCGCGCGGGCTACAACATGACTCGATTACAAAAGAGTGCCGATGAGATAGCCGTTCCATACATTGCACACATCCCTCAATATTCACAAGTACTCCATTGACCTGGATGGGAGGGACGCTGAGTCATTTTCCTTGGACTGTCGAGAGCCTTCAAAAGTAGAGTCGCTGAAAGAGAGTCTTCGACGCACGGCCGAAGCTTAAAAAGTCACGAACGCCGCCGAGCTAGCTGGCGCGTCCTTCCTGGTTCGCGGGACCTGCAAAGAGCGAGGATCAGCACGAAACACATGTACTGGCGAATGGCTAATTAAATCCAAGCTCTGTATTTGATTCAAGAAGTTTCGTAAACATGTTAGCTAGCTATTTCAATAATCTTTCTAACCATCCTGTTCGATTTGCATGTTAACATGTTTTGAGGCAAGCATATGGACTTGTATATCATTAAGTAATTATCATGTTCATCCCGTGTCCCGTGCACCTGTTAAGCAGTGAAAAGGGGTATTAAGGCCACTGGCAATGATAAGCCATCGCGGACTATAGCATTTGGTTAGACGATGCCCCTTTCGCGTCGGGTAGCTAGCCCTGTACAAAAGTGCCCGCATAACTCGCGCCGATGAAGGGTTGGCGCTGCTACACTCGTTCCTCCCGGGCCGAATCGGTCCCTTGGCCTAGGCAACCGTTCGAGGAAACTTCACCTTGTCGACAAGTTGTCCAATGACCGTTTTATTTTGGAGTTAGTTGATTTCCTTACTTAGCCGTATCGTTGCGATAAACGTTAATCGATTCATTCATTGTTTGCATAGGCTAAGTGAATTTGTATAAAAAAGCTCCCTTTTTATTTTCAAACCGGCAGTTTGATAGCAGGTGTTTCGTGAAGAATCGTGCCATGATTTCTTTGATTCTACACTATTATGACAAGCATTTATTTACTTCACATGTTGAGTTTGAAATAGAGGGACGAGACGAAGGAGGTTAGCCACTCGCCTTAGTCTTTGCTTCAAGCGAGCGACCGGTTGGCTGCGCTGACGTCGCCTACGCGATCACCTGCAATCGCATAAGCAACTGATTAGAACACTGTATAATTCAAGGATATTCGATATGAATGCGAAGCTCGAAAACGCATCACGAAAACCCATCGAAAAACGCATTCACGAAATCTAAAGCCAAAGCCAAATCAAGTGCGGCATGAAAACCAGAGCAACGGGAGGTCTCTCCCGACTCAGCCGCAGAGCCAATCCTCGAGGCGCAACCCGCTGAATATGGGACTTGGTTCCGAAGAAGCCATTCCATAACGTGGAATGGATCTTAATTCAACCGTTCCCGTTCGATCGACTCGGCCGATTCCGATCTATCGGTCCCGACCGAATCGATAGCGACAGTGTTCCTTTCTCGTGCACCCCGTGGACGGAGACGGGGCACGATGTAGGGACGGGGCACTACAATACTACATGATAGTCTTACTATGGTCACTTCGCATCTATTGTCTCAATCATTCAAATAAGAAACAGTAATAAAGAACATGTAAGATGAAGCAGTAAGGCATCCCAAACGCTCAGTCAAAATGTTCTTGAGATCTGGCTTTACAAAACATAGCCAGATGGTATAGTAAAGTGTGCACAATTGTTATCAGCTGCAGTCTGACTTAATTACAAGTATGCAAAAGTAAGTACAAGACAATTCGACTAACATGTCGGTGCCAAATGGCTAAGTATAAGGTAAATAAAAAAACGAACGATGAAATAAGGGACCCACTCGAGTCCTCCTGCGATCATTCCTCTAGTATTGACCATCTTGGAGGTAGAAGTAAGCTGGATCCTCGGAGACCGGCTCTAAATCTGGCCATGCAAAACCAGAGAGGTTAGACCTCTAATAGCAAGTACCACAAGGAAGGACGATATGAAGGATTAAACCCGTAAGTAAAAGAATATAATGATAATAGATCTCTGCTTTCCACTAGGATTTACATCACATCACGACACTTCGAACCAACCTCCCAACCAAACATGGACAGAAGTTGGCCCGTCATGTCCTGACATTCTGATCATCCCAGTTAGGTAACATAGTAGTGCAGTACACAAACAAATCATCTTGAACGGCCAATCAACTACCACAGCTTGCTAATGTGAGTTCCAAGTTATCCTGGAATTATACAATTAGGGATTCCTCAGTTCTTACTATGTACGAGCAAGGCTAGTCTATCCAGTTAACCATGTGCATCATGCATGAATTAGACGAGTCCTAGCAGGACGCCCGTCAATATACAATATACAATAATAATAAAAGCAGATACTGCTTCCTGCCCGTGTGGCAGGTTTACAGTATCTGTGGGAACCAGCCGGCCCGTCGGGTACTACTCGTCCCAAGGGGGCTGCCATGTAAGAACTCGGGAATCCATTCTCTCCATGCCATCATTATTTTATTTAACTTAATAGTCTCTACATTAAGCGAAATCCCATGCCGTAGATCATGGTCATTCAAATGAGTACTTTCGTACGGGGTACGATATGCGCAACTCTACAATGATATCCGTACGGCTAGGTTGTAGGTCTTATATAGCGTGATGCAACAATCAAATCTAACCACGAAGTAATCATGCCTTGACCATAAAGTACACATGCTGTTTTCGTAAGATAAATAAATAAATAAATAATTTGAAGCCCGCATGTGCCTGTATGTCAATATTCGGGATCGGCTAATCGATTGCAATAGTTCATTACATGAACGTGTCTCATTCATTCAATTCAATAAGACGACTAGCCAGTCTCTTAGTTCCAACTAGGAACGCATGATCAATTATTAGTCAATGTCACAATCATTATCAATGGTGATAAGGCATGAAAGTCAATTAGTATTACATGGGGTCGAGCTTATAACTCCTCAGAGTTAAGTTCTAGTCATACTGGGTATCCATGGATCAATCAAGACACATGACATATTCCACATAACAATCTGTATTAACAATATTAATATATCATGATTTATCAAGTTCATGCAAAAAGGCGTAAGGATATAATAGGAGAATTATCATGCCATCATTAAATGATTAAGTTATAGAACTGTAGAAGCATGGAATTTCACAAACAGAAAGCCCATGCGCCAGACACTACATGCGCCAGAACTCAGACGAAGAACTTCACAGCAAAGTCAATAAGTATAGGCATTTGAAGAAGGACTTTTTATTTATATATAAAAGTCTATTACATGTCTAGAAAAGGTTGTACAAAGGAGAATTTCTACAAAGGAAAGATCCTAAGTCTACAGCCAGTGGCCACCATGCGCCTCCAGTTAGGCGCAGCAGTCATCATGCGCTGCCAGTCACCATGCGCTGTCAGTCAGGCGCAGCAGACATCATGCGCCTCCAACCAGGCGCATCCCACCATATCTTCAGCAGCCCAGTTATGTGCATCCCTTCAGCCAAATTCTTCCAGCCAGGCTCACCTGGCCGAGCAGAGCCCAGTTATGTGCCGCTCTTCCAGCCAGGCTTACCTGATAAGTGCTTCGCCAAGCAAAGCATTTAACCCTCTGGTTGGAACCGAGGAAGAGAAGAGCACCGCAAATGCTGTGGCCAGGGGAGGCTTCAAAAGAGCCTCCAAAGCCGAAGGAAGACCGTGATCGAAACCGCGGCTAACCTAGCACCGCCATTCCGATCTACGGCTCTTCCAGAATAACGGGGATAAGGCCCGAGCATCCCTATCTTTGGATGCAACAGGCACCTTCCGCCTGCCTCGGAAGCCCTCGACTCCGTCTTTTGGATGTAACAGTCACCTTCAAGTGCATCGAAGACAACACAGCGTCTCATCTTCACCCTCGGGAGCACTTCGTCAACAGAATGCAGTTCAAATTCATGTTGGAAGTACGTGAGGGAATGAGAAGCAAATCTTCTCTCCATGCCACTATTTATAGGCCGGGCAGATCAAACCCACGCGCCAAGTGGATGACCCTCCGAATTCCGTACAATGAATTTACATTAAATGGATGAACCGGACGCCTCGAATTCAGCCAAACGGCTATTTATGGCACTCGAAGAGCGAGACAGCCGCATCATTAAAAGACATGTCCGATGCGCCAGCCAGACAGCGCATCACACGGACGCGCCCTTCGGCATCAGGCGCATCACACAGACGCGCCTTACAATACTCGGCGCATTACAGAAGGTGCGCCCCCACACATCTCCATACCGAGTGGAACGCCAACCGACGCGCCCACTCAGCTGTCCATCGAACGTCACCAACATTAAATGCTGAACTGACAGAGTTGGCAGCACGCCTCCCAAAGTCTGAACAGTTGACAGCTTTATTCAGAAAACGAAGCGTCGGCAACGTCAGCATCACACCATCAGCATGCGCCTCTACGGCCATGCGTCCAAATCAGTATGCGCCTCTATGGCCATGCGTCCAAATCAGCATGCGCCTCAGACTGCTCTCTGATCCCGAAAGACAGAAGAAAAGTCGCCTGCATGCGCCTCAAAAGCCATGCGCCCCAAATGGTTTGTAACTCCTAAAGGTTATGAGCCGCAGCCTCCTCCTGCGTCCAACCAAGGCGCAGCCCACCAGATCACTCCTCTCCACCAAATCCGAGATCTTCGAACCATGAGTCGATGACACGTGTCCTTTGACTCAACTCGTCCAAGATTTCAGCAACAGAAAGATCTTCTCTCTGCTACGTGCCGGCTCACAACAGCAGTATGAAGAGTTCTCCCCCTCGATCAGGGCGCAGCATCCGTGCACCTCCATCAGCAACCTCCACGTGGCATCTCCACACCGGCGCATCCTGCATGCGCGCATGAGCAGCCAGCCTGCAAAACTATAAATAGCAGGGTCATCTCCTTCACACACACACAGAGACTCAGAACAGACAAGACTCAAAAAGAATCCACAACAGAGAATCACCAGAGAGGCAGTCCTAGACACTCAACGTCTTCCTCCTCTCAGCAAGCTCCAGCACCCAGAGCAATCAACACCTTCAGAGAACCGATAACCGCCGTCAGCCGGTCAACGGAGTCAACGCATTACCACTCGCTCCATTGGCACTAAGGACCCAGCTTAAACAAAAGTGTACTCCTAGGACTACATCTAAGTCCTATATTGTATCACTGTTCTGTTTGTATTAAGATTTCAATCAAAACAATTTTAATGGCAAACAAGCTGGCGACTCTGCTGGGGACTTCTTTCTCCTCTACCGAGAAGGTTGTGTCACAGGCCGACGACGTGAAGGTGGGCTCCTCCCACAAGACGCTGGTAGTGCGCCTCAATCAACAGGCGTACGAGGAGTTCATTTCTGAAGGAAGTGCGAGTCCTTCGAAGCGGCTGTCGAAGCCGAAGAAGACCCGCGCAGTCTGGGTGCGCAAAGTCGACGCCTTGGGCACCACCGTTGAAGGGGATGCGCCCGTCCAGCCTTCCCTTCCTGCTGACGTCCTCAGCAGTCAAGGTGCGCCCGCTGATGCAACGTATCTCTCGGGGAAGCGTGTGGCTGACCACGTTCCCCAGCCATCTTCCTCTCAGGCGAGGAAGATACGTCGACGGAGCAGGGGCGCAGCCAATGCCCCGCGCATTACTTCTGATGCGCCACAAAGAGCCTCTGTCTTTGACAGACTCACTCGCTGTAACGGCGAGGAGAATTTGGATGCTGAGTACTATGCGCCCCAGCAGGCTGGTACGAAGAAATCCAAGGCGGCACGGGCCATGCGCCACAAACGTGCTATGCCAGCAGCCGGCCAGAGGCACGCGCTTACAATCACGCGCGCTGCCGATGGCAAGCTGTACAAGGTTGACTCAAGTGCTTCTGCACCAACAACGAGTCGACCTTCAAAGTCCTCATCTCGCTTGGGCGCATTCACTGCGTGCACAACCAAGCCGAGAGAGGCAAACTCAGTGGTCTTGAACTCCCGTGCCTCCTCTGGTTGTGCGTTTGAGGTCCGTTCAAGTCACTTCAAATGCTGTGGTTCCCCCACTACTGATCGTGATGCCTGCTTGGTATTAGATCAGGGGGCGCAGCACTCACCCAACCACCCCGGTGCTTGGCCCTGCCATGCGCCTGAGAGGGGTGTGAGGGTAGCACTCTCCTCCAATGACCTGCACAACGTGATCACTCACAAGCGCCGGTCAGGAGAGTTGACCAACAAGAACGATGCGCCTCTCACGGGGCACACTTGTGCAGTGGTCACCATCAACTGCTGTTGCAAGACGGCAGTACCACCAAAGCAGTCGGTCTTCCAACGGCTACAATCATCGACACCCCTCCGACATCGCCTTGAGACGAAGGTGTCAGCAGAAGAGGAGCTAAAGGTTGCTTCATGCAACGTGATCTCCAACTCCTCATCTGTCCGGAAGACGACTGCCAATTCCTCGTCTTCATCCAAAAGCCAGCCGAGGAAAACCAAGGCAGCTGTCTCGACCTCTGGAGTGTTCGAAGGCACTCAGTCGAGGAAGAAGTTCTTGGAGGAAGCTGGGGGTAGCCAGACCCTTGTCGAGCCTCCTTCCGAAGACGAAGATGTCCAAAGCACAGCTGCGGCGGATCTTCATCAAGGCAAAAATGGCCTCCCTGAAGCCCCTCAAAATGACGATGTCCTCCAGGACACCGTCGGGGGTAGTGCTGGAAACGAAGAGGCCCTTCAAGACAGAGCTGAGGGCAGTCAGGTCCTTGCAGATGCGCCTGTCGAAGACGAACTCCAGAATGTGGCTGGGGGTGGCCAAACACCAGGAGAAGTGACTCCCCCACATGAGAGCGAGGCTGAGAGCGAAGCCTCAACTAATCCATCCACTTCCGGCCGTGTCATGACAGTATACATGACCGGGGGTGATCTTGAGACTGATGCGCCGCCACAGGACATTGTCCAGCGCATAGACTCGTTAGAGGGAGGACTCAAAACTCTCTCTGCCTCAATGCAAGCACTGACTCAAGCAGTGTTTGAAATGCGGTCGGCCTTGATCAGGACACCTTCAAATAGTCCCGACCCATGAGCCAATGGAGAGTCGAGTGTGCCCCTCCAACGGACACCCTCAGACACAGAAGCACCCCGGACGTCGGAGCCCTCAAACGCTCTACTCCAGGTGGTACCTCCTTTCCCGACTCCTAGCTCCACGGAGGACGTGGTCGAAATGATCAAAGATCTGCGGGAGCGCTTCGAGTCCAAGAACAGGCAGGAGGAGCGCCAGAAGATGGGCATTCCCCAGCCTTATCCCCTTGAGTGGAATAAGGTGGTTTATCCCCCAAAGTATAAACCACAAACACTCACGCCGTATGACGGGAAGGACTCTCCACGACGGTACCTGACGTACTTCTAGTCGCAGACAGGGCATCTTCCGAAGGAGGACGCCCTCCTCACCAGCATCTTTGTTGGGGCCCTGAAAGGGGTGGCGTATGACTGGTACTGCAGCCTCCCCGATAATTCTATATCGTCCTTTGACGACCTGACACGCCTCTTCCTCGACCGCTTCTACGACGGTGGGAAGGACATGACGATGGCGTCTCTCATTGAGATATGCCAGAAGGACAAGGAAACGGTTCGGGCATTCATCGAACGCTTCCGTCAGGCCTGCTTCAGGCTACCTCCAGGCATGCCAGAACATGCGCTCCTCTCCGCTTGCAGTATGAACATGCTGCCTGCAGTAAAGCTTTGGCTTAACTCTACTTCCCCTCCCGACTGGAGCTCCCTAATCATCGAAGCTGAAGCTGCAGAGAAGAAGGCGGCCAATGCACGTCTTTTAGGTGTTAGCTTCCCCGCCTTTGACGATAAGGGGAAAAAGTCCGCAATCAACAACTCCGGACGAGAAACAAAGGGGAAACAGGCATTGACTGTTAATGCCTCGAAGGGCGCATCTGTGCCTACTCAAAAGCCTCCACTGGCACCGAGACCCAAGGAGGTTTATTCATTCAATGATGACGACACCCTGCAACTCTTTGAGATACTGAAGCAGGGCGACAAGATCAAGCTTCCGGACCCGAAGCGGCCCGATGAAGTCGGGAAAGTGGACAACCCGAGGTACTGTCACTACCATCGGTTTGTCGGACACCCGACTAAGGACTGCTACGTCCTCAAAAATTACATCCAGCGCATGATCAATGCGGATGTAATCTCCGTCGACTATGAAGAGAAGACGGTGTCAGCGAATGTGGTGTCACTTCAGTTCGGCACCTTGCCGCCGACTACCACACAAGATGGCGTCGTCCCCATCCCTAAGGCGACAATGGAGGTGGTGAACTTGCCACCCACCCGTGACAATGTGAGTGGACTTGTCCCACTCACCACATCTCGAGGAGAGGTCCTCTGGGTTCACTCTGACCTCGTCTCCGAGGTAACTCAACCGGAGGTACGCCCTACCTCCAAAACAAAAGGCAGGAAGATCAAGTCTTGCCGCACGGTCTCTTCTTCAACGGAAGAGGCGCTTCCTGTGCAGACGCGTGCACAACAGAACTCCCAGCCCGGTGAAGCTGCCGCCGAAGTGGTGCCTCCTGGCACCATCCCTGAGGAGGGTCCATCCAAGCCCTCAGCAGCCAATAAACAAAAGCAAGTGGAGGCCCGTTTCGACAGACCGCTGCGGAAAGAAAATGCTTCGGGGCTAGCCAAGCCCCACAATTTTGACATTCTGGCGCAACTAGCCAGTACTCCTGCACGCTTGTCTTTGTTCGAGCTCCTGCGTCTCTCCAAGGACTCCCGAGAAGCTCTCTGCGAAGCTCTGAAGGATGCCGAATCCTTTCTCAGTCAAGTCAAGCAGCCTGAAGACCTCCCAACTACTTGTGCACACTGTCATTGTGCGGATGAAGTTATCCCAAACATAACCTTCACCCAACAAGACATGCTGCTCAAGCATCACCGACATAACCGACCGTTGTATTACACAGGGTACATCGGTTCGGTAAAGGTGAGCAGGATTCAGATCGATCCGGGGTCTTCCCTAAGCATCATTCCAAAGGTGCTGCTATCAAAGCTGGGGATCCCAATGTACCGGCTGGCGCCCTCCAATACGACCATCAGTGGCTTTAACGCTAGCAAGAGCGAGCCACTGGGCAAGATCCAGCTGAAGTGTCACATCGGCAGCCTCAAAACTGAGGTGACTTGTTATGTGGTGGATGCCGAGGTTAACTACAACATCTTACTCGGACGACCATGGTTACATGAGTACATGGTGGTGCCCTCCACGCTCCACCAATGCATGAAATATGTATCCACCAACGGCGTCATCCGGACGGAGTTTGCAGATATCGATCCCTTCAAAGGGATTGAGGCCTACTTCACCGATTCCGACTTGTACAAGCCCATTGACGAGGAGGAAGCCAATGACGCTGATGATGAGGCAGAGACGGCAACAGAACCGGACATGGAGCCTGAGACGACTCCCGACGCCCACTTGAAAATCCGTCTGAAGGGGAAACCGCCCCAGAAGGCGCCTCCAATGAGTATCAAGCTATCAGGAAAAGCGCCGGCTCGCGAAGCTCCCCTGAAGATACGCCTCAAGGGAAAGCCACCTCAAACAGCGGCTCCCCTGGTAGTAAAATTACAAGGGAAGGCGCCACTCATCGGAGGCGCAACCGAGGCACCTCTCAAGGTGCGTCTTAAAGGCAAGCCGCCGCAGTCATCCAAGATGCCGGAGAGGGCTCACATAACCCTCTTAGATCCTAAAGTCAGAGCGGTGGAGGACTCTCCTGATCCGGCCCCAGTGCTTACAGATGAGGAGCTTGGCGAATACATCTCCGCTGATGTAGACACACCCTCCTTCGATAATGTAATCCCACGGGATAAAATCTCGTACTTTATCAATAATAGAGTGTCTTTCAATTATTCTTGTCTTCCACACTGGAATGCCATGTATACATTAGACAACGCTCTACGGTCGTTGCAAACACAAGTAACGACCGTCTACCATAATCAAATAGTCCCGTCTCAAGGCGTCTTCATAGTCCCTCCACGGAGCCGAGACCAAGGCACCATCATCTCGGGCAAAATCGAGCGTCGTCGGGACCTCCCGTCAATCGAGCCCGAACCTGATACCGGCAGAGTACAAGTCTATCGGTACACAGATGCGGCTAAGCACATCATCCAAAAGATGGGCTACGACCTGAAAAGCAACAAAGGCTTAAACTACGGCAAGGGTCGGCATCTCCCTATCCGGCTTTCGATGTCCAATGGAAAGCCACAGGATTACTATAATCGGACTCGACGGGGTTTAGGCTATGTCACGCCGCCATCAACTCCAAAGAGTTCAGACGCAGAAGACATAGAACATTCCCACTCGTCTGAAGCATCGACGTGGGATTTCGATACCAGTATCGGATCAGTCTTCAGGAAAGTGCTGTCAGCTAACATGACATCGGCACAACCTCAGAAAGATGAAGGCGAAGACCAACCGCCGGAACCCTTCGAAGAGGAACCCTGGGCTCAGCACCTAGGAGAACAATGGGAGTCTCGTTTTGAGTTACGAGAACCTCCCACTGAAGACGAAGTCGAGCAGATCGACCTCGGGGATGGGTCTTCTTCTAAACCCATCTTCATCAGCAAAAGCTTGGAAGGAGAAGACCGAGAATCTTTAGTCCAACTGGCTAAAGAGTATATTGACGTCTTCGCTTGGAGCTACGAAGACATGCCGGGTCTCGATCCACAGATCGCGATGCATAGGTTGAACATCTTACCAGATGTCAAACCTATCAAACAACAACAGCGACGCTTCCGCCCGGACATCATGAACGCCATCGATCAGGAGGTGGACAAGCTCTTGACCAGTGGCTTCATCCGTGAGGAACAACACCCGGACTGGGTAGCCAACGTCGTCCATGTCACCAAGAAGAACGGAAAGATACGAGTCTGTATCGACTTCAGGGATCTCAACTCTGCTTGCCCGAAGGATGAATTCCCGCTCCCAATCACCGATGTAATGATCGACAACACATGTGGCTTTGAACGCATGTCCTTCATGGACGGGTATTCAGGCTACAATCAAATCAAGATGTTCCCCGATGACGCAAAACACACGTCATTCAGGACTCCGAAAGGTGTTTTCTGCTACACAGTAATGCCCTTCGGCTTGAAGAATGCCGGTGCAACATACCAACGAGCGATGAGTACCATCTTCCGTCAACATCTTCGCAAGACAGTTGAGTGCTATGTTGACGACATCGCAGTCAAGAGCCGCCTCAAAAGAGATCACCTACAGGACCTGAAGACGGTCTTCGATCTCATGCGGGCACATCAACTCAAAATGAACCCCGCTAAATCCTTCCTGGGGGTTTCTAGCGGCAAATTCTTGGGCTTTGTCATCACGGCAAAAGGCATTCATGTCGATCCCGAGAAGACTAAAGCCATCCTCAACATGGACCCTCCGAAGAACCTTCGAGAACTTTGGGGCTTACAGGGACGTCTGGCATACATCCGGAGGTTCATAGCAAACCTCTCCGGTAAATGTCAACCCTTTACTAAGCTCATGAAGAAGGGAGTCTCTTACGTCTGGACAGAGGAGTGCCAAAAGGCTTTCGACGACATCAAGGCTTACTTGACAAGCCCGCCAGTCCTAGTGGCACCTGTCGCCGGCAAACCCTTCCTCCTCTACGTCCGTGCCATGGATCATTCCCTCGGCGCTTTACTCGCTCAAAACAGTGATACAAGCTACGAGCAAGCAATCTACTACCTCAGTCGAACACTCATCGGGGCCGAACACCGGCACAACCCCGTTGAAAAGGAGTGCTTGGCTTTGGTGTTTGCCATTCAGAAGACTCGTCATTACGTCTTGGGCCAGACAATTCACGTCATCTCTCGAGTCAATCCACTCAGAGTTCTCATGACGAAGCCAGGGTCATTAAACTTCCGGCTGGCTACATGGGCGATCCTACTAACGCCATATAACATGGTGTTTGTCCCGCAGAAGGCGGTCAAGGGTCAGGCCCTGGCTGACTTTTTAGCTGCACACCCCATCCCAGAGTCTTCAAAACTCTATGAAGATATCCCGGATGAAGTCCAAGAATCAAACGTCACTGAAGGAAGCCCCGTTTGGCGGATGTTCTTCGATGGCGCTTCAAGAACGGGCCCCAACGGCCAAATCATCGCAGGAGTGGGGGTAGTCTTGGTCTCCCCCGATCAGCTGGTCATCCAGCGCGCATACTCTCTTTCGAAGCCGTGCTCCAACAATGTTGCTGAGTACAACGCACTCGTCATGGGACTCCAGCTAGCACAACAGCTGGGGGTGGATCATCTGGAAGCCTACGGCGACTCGAAACTCGTCGTAAACCAGATTCGGGGGCAATACGAGGTTCGCCATGAAGATTTGATCCCTTACCATGAAGTTGCATTGAACATCATTTCAACCTTCACTGGGTTCTTCATCGAACATGTACCCCGTCTACAAAACTTGGAGGCTGACGCTCTGGCTGGCCTCGCAGCCTCATTGGCCGTGCCCCTTGGGACTCAACACTATGTCACGGTAACTGGCCGAGACTTGATTTGTCCCAAAAACAACCTATATTTGCAAATGGCTCACGCCGTGCCGACAAACACCGATGTTAATGTCCGAGACTGGAGATTCCCGTTCATCGACTTCGCCGTCTACGGAATCCTTTCGGAAGATCCGAAGGAAGCCGTCTCAGTCAGGAGACGCTCTCTTCGATTCTACTACGATACAGCCACTAAAACGCTGTACCGACGCTCCTTCGATGGGCTCCTCCTTCGATGCCTGTCTAATGAAGAAGCAACCGAGGCTCTTCAAGAAGCTCACGACGGAACTTGTGGAGCTCATCAACCCGGTCCTAAGTTGTAAGATCGACTGCGACGTATGGGCTACTACTGGCCAACCATGGCCGCCGACGCAGTGGAATATGCTAAGAAGTGCCATGCATGCCAACTTCATGCAGACTTCATACATACACCGTCTGAACCTCTACATCCTACAGTCGCCTCCTGGCCATTCGAAGCCTGGGGCATGGACATTGTAGGACCAATCATCCCTCCTTCATCAAGAGGACATCGTTTCATCCTGGCCATCACCGATTACTTCTCCAAATGGGCGAAAGCAGTCCCACTAGCGGAAGTAAAAAGCTCCAGGGTGGTCAGCTTTATCAAACACCATGTCATTTACCGTTTCGGAATACCCAGGCGAATCATTCATGACAATGGTCCCCAATTCATCAGCCACATTTTCAGCAGGTTCTGTGACAAGAATCGCATTCAAAACGTGGCCTCAACCGCCTACAATCCGGCAGCAAACGGATTAGCTGAGGCATTCAACAAGACTATCGTTAGGCTGCTCAAAAAGGTCGTGTCATCCAACAAACGCGACTGGGACGAAAAGCTTGGCGAATGCCTTTGGGCCTACCGCACAACGGTACGGACCCCAACAGGCAACACTCCATTCTCCCTGGTCTACGGGAGCGAAGCAGTACTGCCTCTCGAGATACAGATACCTTCGCTCCGCGTGGCAATCACAAACGATCTCACAGAAGAAGACAATCAACGTCGTCGTCTGCGGGAATTGGAGGCACTTGACGAAAAGCGTCTCCTAGCTCAACAACGCATCGAACTTTACCAAGCCCGTATATCACAGGCTTTCAACAAGAAGGTCAAGCAAAGAACTTTCCAAGTTGGCGACCTGGTTTTAGCAGTCAGAAGGCCAATGGTGTTAACTCACAATACACCAGGGAAGTTCGAGCCCAAATGGGAAGGACCCTTCATCATTGAGACGGTATACTCAAACGGTGCTTACCGTCTCGCCAAACCCAATGGGGACTTGTTCATGATGCCCATCAACGGCAAGTTCCTAAAGAAGTACTATTCTTGACATCCTCCAAGACATGTATTTCCCCAAACAACCTCTTTTCACAAAAATCAAACGCTTCCGGAACCCAGCTGTTCCGTGGCATCCTTCCGTAGAAAGATAACCACGTCCACATTACCTCTGAGTTGTCTCTCTACATCCTACAAAGCGGAACCTTACATTTCGTGAGCTTACGCTATCCTTCATGTTTACCACGTCCACATTACCTCTGAGTAAATATCCCGTACAAACAACTCCTGTGTTGTCGTACATTGATCGCAGAACTTCCATGTCCACATTACCTCTGAGTTGTTCAGCGTATCCCCCAGGATCATTCCTACCATGTCCATAAATACCTCTGAGTAGGAAGATTCTATCATTTGAACCTAATGATTGCCATGTCCATATTACCTCTGAGCAAACATGTTGGTTCCTTCAAACTTATTATCTGTACCTAAAAAACCAAGGTGCGCAAAAGATAATAGGTCCACATAAATCATCAAGTTCATGAGATCAAAAATGAACACATCACAAAAAAAAGAGAGAGTGTATTTCTTTATTTTTCAAAGAAGGGAGTACAAAAATACGCTATTTCTCCAGCAAGAGTTGTAAAAACACATAAAAAGAAGAGAAGCTACAGTCCCCGATCCTCTCCAGGGTGGGATGAAAGCTCTCTGACTCGACGTCTCAGGTCGGCAGTGCGAGTTTCCACAGTCGCCTGGACTCGCAGCTCGGCTTCTTGACGCATTAATCCGACAGCCTCAGCAGAAGTTTTACTCTCATACTTCTCATCAAGCTGTCGTCGCTGCTGAGCCAAAGCAAGGGTCTGCTGAGTAAGAGTCGCTTCCTCCTGCTTGAATGCCACGTGTTCAGCCAGGACACGATCAGCTTCTAGTTGAAGTTGGGCCCGCTGGTCTTCAAGACGGCGCATCTGAGCATCAACCTCTGCGATGATAGCGTCCACCGCAGCCCGCTTCTCCGTCGTCTTCTCCATATATTGAGACAACTGCTCCGCCGCAGCCTCAGTCCCAGCCACTTCACGCTCCCAACTGCTCACATCGGCCCGATGGGAAGCCTCGATTTCAGCAATCAACTTCCCTATCTCTGCATCTATCAAGACAGAGAGGTCATTTCGTTGGATGTGCTGCAGTTCCGCGAGCCGCTCGTCCAGCTCAATTACCGAAACCTCCAGAATTTCGGCCATATGGTCATGGCCTTGGTGAATGCGGATCAGCTCGATACAAGGCATTGCCAAAGCTTTTGCTGTCGCAAAGCTCCCCTTGCCATCCATCACTGCAGATACTCCTTTCTCCAGCATTTTGTACACTCCCTCGACGAGAAACTTCACATACTCGTCGGCATCCGCCAGCACCTGCGGCGTCATAGCAGGAGTTGGGGGAGCTACTACAGTTTGCGGACCGGAGGAAGATCCGCCAACCTCGATCTGAGAGGTTTGAACCTCGGCAGCAATAGGCTCTTCATCAACAGGGGCCAGACTGCTAGCCCGAGGAGCCGAAGGAACAGAAGGAGCCGGCACATGCGTCGTAATAGTACCCCAAGTGGAAGAAGCAACAGAAGGTTCCACACCCTTACCCTTCTCAAGCCCGGAGACATCACCGACGTCAACGGCCACCTCTTCTACCCCCGACGTTCTATCAGCATCAGCTACCTCCCCCGGCAAAACGGGGAGATCAACATTTATCTCCTGGCCAGCCCCAAGAGACAAGACCGGCAGAAGGGTCTCATTCTTCTCAAGTCCCTCTACAGGGACAGAATCTGTCGCTACCGCCTGATCGGTAGCCATCTCTATGTCCATGGTTGAAGCCAAGGAAGGATTTGGCAATGATTCAGCCGACTTCCCTTCATCATGACCAGGAGGGGAATCAACCCTCTCCTCTATCCTCACTGCTTCGGCTGCCCCCGCAACAGACTCCTGCAGCTCCGGAGCGATGTCATCGGAAGATGATGAACTCCATTCCTCTTCATCACCAGGAAGCTGCGCACTTGCTAAACCTTCGATATGTGAAGCCTCCGCTGTGGCCTTCATCACCTCGGAAGCTGCTGCACCCTCAGGGTCCCTCCTGACATAACCCGGGGATACTGGAACCTCCACGATGACAGTATCCTCCGGATCTTCCTCCATGAGAGACATCATTGTCGGCGGGATACGCACTCCAGGCGAGCTCGCCATCTCTTCTCGCCTACTCCCACCCGACTTTGGGGTACGAGGTTTTTTTTTAGCGGCTCCTACAAAAGAAGATCAGGCCTCGTCAGTGGCGGAACCAAAATCAGATTTAGTAGGATGTCCTTACCTCTTCGGACGCCGAATCCGATGACACCGTCGGTTACGATGCCTTCTTCTGCTTCTTCGACACAAGAGATTCAGCCCCTGTATCTGCACATCGTTTCGATCGATCGCCAGAAGGTTCTGCTTGTGATGCGGAGGGGGCACTCCGTTGACCCACCCCTGACGGACGATGCGGCCGGGCCTTCACTGGCGTATCCCCAGTCGCTGCTAACTGGGTGCCTGCGATAAGGCTGGTCTCCCTGTCATATCCGGAGGGCGGGGCAGCCATAACACAGTAAAATTTGGCGGCCGAGTAAAGAATGGGCGGCCGCGGATCGGGGACGGGCAACGTAAAACGAGCTCCGGTACATCCGACATTATAGTAATGCCAAGCTCGTGCACCATCCAACAAACTTCCAACATACCCCAGGGTATTACTGGGGTTATCCAACATCATCTGAGCATAACCAAATTGCCGCGCAAAGCGGCTCGGCAAGTATGGTTCCAGGTAGCACTGATTCCTGTTCCGGTACACCAGATGGGACGGCCGGATACTTTACAACCAGCGGAATCCCCATTGAGGCAGAGTGGTGGTACCTTCGCCCAGGTCTCTTAAATCTTCGTTGGCCTCAAAACCCAAATAGATGGGACCAACTTTGGTGAGCTCCCAACCCTGAAGACGGGATAAAACCTTTCTACAAACCGGGACACCAGTATGCGACCAGCTCCTCCGATGGAAACGACGAAGGAATGCATCTCCAGCCATATAATCTCCTTCCGAGCCTGGGCTCATCACACTGGGATGATGCAAAATCAGCCATCCCATCAAATAGTGAAACGGCAGTTCAGCGCGCGGGAAGTTATTGTTTCGGCCTCTGTCATGAATCACATTTCCAGCAAACTCTCTCAAACCTCGCTGCAGGTTACATACCATTGCAGGGAGAAGAGCCAAACGCCGACCGAAAACCAGCTTCACGGCTGGCAGGATTAAGTTTCGGGTCATCCTCTCTACGGCACCGGATCCGCCCGCGAACACGCAATCCCGGAGCCATATCATCAGGTAGGATGCCAACACCGCCTTGGGTGACATCCGATAAGCAAGATGCCAGAAGCAGCTGTAGGAGCGTGCATCTGACTGCTGGTCCTCATTCCCTCGGGGATTTTTCTTCCCTAACCTGCTCATTTCGGACAACACTTCGCTACGAGAGAGCGCCGGTGGAGTAGAAAATTGTGAGGGATCCTCCTTGTCTTGTTTAAAGACATAATCTCTCCAAGCGGTCACATGAGGCTGCGTCCCGTTCCTATCCCGCCTCTGCATATAGTAATGATGACTCGCCACTTCCTTGAAGACGGCGGTCATCTCCTCAGCCCTGTCCCCCAGGACTTGAAATTCCTCATTGGTTGGAAAGTACTCTTCATAGGGTTCCGACCCCCAAGGGAGTTTAGACACCTCATACATCTCATGAAGTGCGAGCCCTAATTCTCCTACCGGAGTAAAGAAGGTCCCGGTATGGATATCAAACATCTCCAGGAGTACGAGGAACATGTGCCTATTTAGGTCAACACCCGCCTGGGTAGCACGGATCGCGGCAGTCAACCCGATCTCTCGGAGCTCAGTCCGAAACCGCGACAAGATCCAGAGCGTCAGTTTATCCCATTTGGAGACGTAATGGCACCAACCCTCTACCCGAAACTCTCCTGTCGGGTAGGAACGTTCCATCAAAAACATACGATGTGTGAAAGTCGAAGCACTATAAGCAAACGTATCAATGGGTACATCACTGTAGAGGCTCCCAGGACGTAAAGTCCGCCAAGTGTAAGAAGACCCAGACCGTACAACGGTCAAAACATCCCTTTGGTCGGAAGTAGAATCAATTTGGATGACACCAGTCACCACTCCCCCCTGAGAAGGGGTAAGCTCCCAAGACATTCTCCTCTGGAAAACAAGGCGACAGAAGGACGTCAAAGGCCACTGACGTTCAAGTTGCTTAACAGTCATATGCACTCCATTCGCAGTAAAGAACCAGTCCTCCTTGACCTTCAGTACTGACGAGTCAGTAGAAGTGAGACGGTCTCCAAACAGGAACTCAGGCTTCAGGAAGGTCACTTTATCAGATGTGGAGGGTTTAATAACTCCATGCTCCATCATCCATTTGAGGAACCAATACTGCTGTTCACGGATTAGGGTCATTCTCTCAGGAGGCTGATCCAGCATAAGAGCATCTTGAGCAGGGTTTATCACTTCCTCGTTATACTCTACTCCCATTTGGTTGAAGGCAGCCTCCAAGAAAACTTCACTCAAAAGCGGGATTGCCATCGACACTAGTAAAAGATCAGAAAAAGTTAGAAGAGAACACACAAATGTGTCTAAAGGAGAAAACTGCGGCGCATCATCAGGGTTTGAACCCATGCGCGTCAGCAGTATAGCCTTGGCGCATCTTCAGGGTTTGAACCCATGCGCGTCAGCAGTATAGCCTCGGCGCATCTTCAGGGTTTGAACCCATGCGCGTCAGCAGTATAGCCTCGGCGCATCACCAGGGTTTAAACCCATGCGCGTCGGCAGGCAAAGACCGCGGCACATCATTAAAGACTCAAGGCCTATGTGCGTTGGCGTACGGACAATGAGACTTACCAACCACCTCCGGCCGAACTTCGACAGGCCGACGAGGAACGACAGCCGCCGCAACTTCCGCGGACTCCTTCGCTTTCTCCTTTCCTTTGCCGGCAGCACCGCGAGGAGTCTTGGGAGCCATTCTCTCGAGGAAGAAGAAGTTAGGGTTTTTGAAGAAGAAACTCTAAAGAAGCAGAGGCACAGAGAAGAAGAACCCTTTCTCTCTCCAACTCTTACCTATTTATAGGGCTTGGTCGCACGCGTGAACAGATGACGTATGATCTCAGCCGTCGCCTCGGGTTCTGTGCAAGGATAGCAGCAAATAAAACCAAAAGATCATCATTAATCTTTTCGGTTACCGAGGCACCATCATCATTAACTGAGAAGAGCATGCGCCCGAACAGGCATGCGCCCAGAAATCATGCGCCCTGACCTTCATGCTTCTTATTCAAAGTATTCCAAAACTTATTCAAAAGTTTTGAAAACTTTGAAGGGGGTCTTGTAGAAGCATAGAATTTCACAAACAGAAAGCCCATGCGCCAGACACTACATGCGCCAGAACTCAGACGAAGAACTTCACAGCAAAGTCAATAAGTATAGACATTTGAAGAAGGACTTTTTATTTATATATAAAAGTCTATTACATGTCTAAAAAAGGTTGTACAAAGGAGAATTTCTACAAAGGAAAGATCCTAAGTCTACAGCCAGCAGCCACCATGCGCCTCCAGTTAGGCGCAGCAGTCATCATGCGCTGCCAGTCACCATGCACTGTCAGTCAGGCGCAGCAGACATCATGCGCCTCCAACCAGGCGCATCCCACCATATCTTCAGCAGCCCAGTTATGTGCATCCCTTCAGCCAAATTCTTCCAGCCAGGCTCACCTGGCCGAGCAGAGCCCAGTTATGTGTCGCTCTTCCAGCCAGGCTCACCTGATAAGTGCTTCGCCAAGCAAAGCATTTAACCCTCTGGCTGGAACCGAGGAAGAGAAGAGCACCGCAAATGCTGTGGCCAGGGGAGGCTTCAAAAGAGCCTCCAAAGCCGAAGGAAGACCGTGATCGAAACCGCGGCTAACCTAGCACCGCCATTCCGATCTACGGCTCTTCCGGAATAATGGGGACAAGGCCCGAGCATCCCTATCTTTGGATGCAACAGGCACCTTCTGCCTGCCTCGGAAGCCCTCGACTCCGTCTTTTGGATGTAACAGTCACCTTCAAGTGCATCGAAGACAACACAGCGTCTCATCTTCACCCTCGGGAGCACTTCGTCAACAGAATGCAGTTCAAATTCATGTTGGAAGTACGTGAGGGAATGAGAAGCAAATCTTCTCTCCATGCCACTATTTATAGGCCGGGCAGATCAAATCCACGCGCCAAGTGGATGACCCTCCGAATTCCGTGCAATAAATTTACATTAAATGGATGAACCGGACGCCTCGAATTCAGCCAAACGGCTATTTATGGCACTCGAAGAGCGAGACAGCCGCATCATTAAAAGACATGTCCGATGCGCCAGCCAGACAGCGCATCACACGGACGTGCCCTTCGGCATCAGGCGCATCACACAGACGCGCCTTACAATACTCGGCGCATTACAGAAGGTGCGCCCCCACACATCTCCATACCGAGTGGAACGCCAACCAACGCGCCCACTCAGCTGTCCATCGAACGTCACCAACATTAAATGCTGAACTGACAGAGTTGGCAGCATGCCTCCCAAAGTCTGAACAGTTGACAGCTTTATTCAGAAAACGAAGCGTCGGCAACGTCAGCATCACACCATCAGCATGCGCCTCTACGGCCATGCGTCCAAATCAGCATGCGCCTCTACGGCCATACGTCCAAATCAGCATGCACCTCAAAAGCCATGCGCCTCAGACTGCTCTCTGATCCCGAAAGACAGAAGGAAAGTCGCCTGCATGCGCCTCAAAAGCCATGCGTCCCAAATGGTTTGTAACTCCTAAAGGTTATGAGCCGCAGCCTCCTCCTGCGCCCAACCAAGGCGCAGCCCACCAGATCACTCCTCTCCACCAAATCCGAGATCTTCGAACCATGAGTCGATGACACGTGTCCTTTGACTCAACTCGTCCAAGATTTCAGCAACAGAAAGATCTTCTCTCTGCTACGTGCCGGCTCACAACGGCAGTATGAAGAGTTCTCCCCCTCGATCAGGGCACAGCATCCGTGCGCCTCCATCAGCAACCTCCACGTGGCATCTCCACACCGGCACATCCTGCATGCGCGCATGAGCAGCCAGCCTGCAAAACTATAAATAGAAGGGTCATCTCCTTCACACACACACAGAGACTCAGAACAGACAAGACTCAAAAAGAATCCATAACAGAGAATCACCAGAGAGGCAGTCCTAGACACTCAACGTCTTCCTCCTCTCAGCAAGCTCCAGCACCCAGAGCAATCAACACCTTCAAAGAACCGATAACCGCCGTCAGCCGGTCAACGGAGTCAACGCATTACCACTCGCTCCATTGGCACTAAGGACCCAGCTTAAACAAAAGTGTACTCCTAGGACTACATCTAAGTCCTATATTGTATCACTGTTCTGTTTGTATTAAGATTTCAATCAAAACCCAGCTTGTTTGCCATTAAAATTGTTTTGATTGAAATCTTAATACAAACAGAACAGTGATACAATATAGGACTTAGATGTAGTCCTAGGAGTACACTTTTGTTTAAGCTGGGTCCTTAGTGCCAATGGAGCGAGTGGTAATGCGTTGACTCCGTTGACCGGCTGACGGCGGTTATCGGTTCTCTGAAGGTGTTGATTGTTCTGGGTGCTGGAGCTTGCTGAGAGGAGGAAGACGTTGAGTGTCTAGGACTGCCTCTCTGGTGATTCTCTGTTGTGAATTCTTTTTGAGTATTGTGTGTTCTGAGTCTCTGTTTTGGGCTCTGTGCCCTAACTGCCGACGCGTATAGACTTCGGTCTTTAATGATACGCCGAGGTTCTATCCTGCCGACGTGCATAGGTTTATACCTTTATCATGCACCGAGGTTTTAATGGCTGACGCGCATGGGTTTTATTCCCTGTAGATGCGCCGAAGCCTTTGCTGACGCGCATGGGCTCACGCTCTGATAATGTGCCGAAGCTCCAATGCCAACGCGTATGGGCTTATGCCCTGATGATGCGCCGAGACATGCTGACGCGCATAGGCCTATGCCCTGATGATGCGCCAAAGCAGATGCGCATGGGTTCATACCCTGGCAATGTGCCAGTCTGCTTGACATATTTTGTCTTTTTGCCTGACTTCCACTTTTGTCGTGCCAGTGTCGATGACGATCCCTTTGTTGAATGAGGTCCTCCTGGACGCTTCTCTTTGTCAGATGGGAGTTGATTTTGATGAGGCGGTGATCAACCCTGCAAAGGATGCTATCCTTCAGGACCAACCTCGTGAGAGGATGCTACAAATCCAGGTCCAGTTGCCGCTTTTTCTCCAGAGTATGATGGAGAGCGGTAAACTGAAGTCTGTTGATTCTGAAGGTGTGACTTTCTTAAAGCCTGCCTTTCTGTTTGGCGATCGATTAGTCTCTTCCGAAGCGAAGATATTGAAGATCAGAGAAGACTGGTTCTTTGCTGCTAAGGGCATGATGTTATACATGCGGCAGGTTGACCGCC
This sequence comes from Iris pallida, assembly GCA_029216955.1. Lineage (NCBI taxonomy): Eukaryota > Viridiplantae > Streptophyta > Magnoliopsida > Asparagales > Iridaceae > Iris > Iris pallida. Next base: position 1,850,907 of record JANAVB010001396.1, on the reverse strand, counting down.
AGTTGCCACTGACAGCCTTTTATCATCTAGCTTCGAAGAGAAGGATGGGTTGGGAACTTACTCCTTCTCAAGGAGGTGCCTTGGGGGGTTCCCTTTCGATTGACACCACCTCGAACCAGCGAGATACCTTGACCGCCTCACGAACCGGTTCTTCATTCAGTTACCGAGCTTTACGTCCCGGGAGCATCTATAGTGAAGTCCCAAATGACACGTTTCCCTTCAGTGCCCCGACTTTTGCAAATCGGATGCTGACATCGAAGGTCACGTATCCGACAGCTGGTTTTAGAGTCGAAGGTTGGTGTCACTACATCCCAAAGTGGGACGAGTTGACCTCCTGGGTGCTTTCCAGGTTCAAAGTTGAGCTTAAAGAGATAGGGCTGACTGCCGCCATTCGGGCCACGCAGGCAGGCGTGGACCTCAATAAGCCGATGTTTCTTGCGCTCTTGGAGCTTTTCAACGCCCAGACTGGCAGCTTCTTTACTCCAGTGGGGGAGTTGGGATTGGCCCTTCATGAGATGTACGAAGTGTCCAAGCTTCCTTGGGGCTCGGAACCGTACGAGGAATATTTTCCATCAAATGAAGAGATCCAGGTCTTAGAGGATAAGGACCCGGAGATGATGGCCATTTTCAAGGAGGTGACGAGCCATCATTATCTGATGCACCGGAGGGACAAGGGTAAGACCCAGCCTCACGTGACTGCTTGGAGGGACTATGTCTTCAGGCAGGATTTGGCGGATCCTTCGAGGATCCGGTTTGCGACTCCACAAGGCTTGAACCCCGCGGAAGTGAGTTCTGAAATAACCCGGCTGGACGAGAGGGCCCCACATTCCAATGAGAGCGGCAAGGATACGTACAGCTGTTTCTGGCACTGCGTGCACCAGATGTCGTCTAAGGCAGTGTTGACGGCCTACTTGATGATATGGCTCCGGAATTGCATATTTGCAGGGGGATCCGGTGCCGTTGAGAGGGTACATCGGAATCTCATTTTGCCTGCAGTAAAGTTGGCCTTTGGACGACCTTTAGCTCTCCTCCCCGCGATGGTGTGCAACCTGTTGCGCGGTTTGAGGTCTTTTGCTGATGATGTGATCCACGAGAAAGGTAATAATGACAACTTTTCCCGGACCGAGCTGCATTTCCATTATCTTATGGGGTGGCTGATCTTACATCATCCGAATGTGATGAGTCCTGGCCCTGAGGAGGACCATGTTGAAGGAGATGCCTTCATTCGCCGCTTCTACAAGAGGAAGTGGTCTTACACTGGCGTCCCCGTTTGTAGAAGGGTTTTGTCCTTCCTTCAGGGGTGGGAAATCGTGAAGGTTGGCCCGATCTTCAAGAATTTCGAGGCCGACCAGGATTTGGTTGATTCTGGCGAGGATGCGGTTACTTTGCCGAAATAGAGTTTTCGTTGGTTGCAGAGTATCCGGCCTTCGCACCTGGTCTACCGTAATCAGAACAGATGTTATCTGGAACCGTACTTGCCAAGCCGATTTGCTCGTCAATTTGGCTACACTCAGCTAATGCTGCAGAATCCCAGTAGCAGTCTAGGCTTCATCGGGAGTTTGCTGGATGGAGCCCGGGACTGGCAGTATTATAACGCTGGATGCACTAGCGTTAAGTTTACCACACCAGTTCGCAATCCTCGGCCGCCGATCTTATATCCGGCCGCCAAGCTGTATTGCACTATGAATACCATGTCTCCTGGTTATGACAGGGAGACTAATTTCATCATTGGAACCCAGTTGGAGGCAACAACGAATATGTTGGTGGCAGCTCGGTCATATCGTCCACCAGAATTGGCGGGGTATCGGGCTGCTGCTGTGGTACCAGTGAGAGACTCGTCTGTCGGGAAAAGGCGGGCTGACCTAGAAGCTGGTTCTTCTGTACCAAAAAGGTCGAGAAGGACGTCGACCCCGAAGATTACGAAAGCGCCACTTGTGACGCCAACGGGCTCAGCTCCCGCTGAGGTAAGGAGTGCTTCATAATTCCAGTTTTTTTTTATGTCATTGTAGCGACTTATGTTCTTCTTCTTGTAGGGATTGAAGAAGAAGTCTCGTGCTTCGAAACCGGGCACCAGTAAGCCGAAGGAGGTGGTAGGCTCTTCTGAGGAGCGCATTCCACCAATGATGATGTCTCCTGTGGAGGAGGGTCCCGAAGATGTTCCCGCGGAGGTTTTAGTATCTCCTGACTTTGAAGTCGTAACAACTTCTGGGATAGTACCATCTGCCGTGGAGGCCTTGGACGCTGAGGGTCCTACAGACTCGAGGTATCCTGATGATGAAGTGGATTGGAGTTCGTCGCCTTCTGGTGACGTCCCTCCAGCGTTGCAAGGGTCCGTTGAGTAAGAGTCGCTTCCTCCTGCTTGAATGCCACGTGTTCAGCCAGGACACGATCAGCTTCTAGTTGAAGTTGGGCCCGCTGGTCTTCAAGACGGCGCATCTGAGCATCAACCTCTGCGATGATAGCGTCCACCGCAGCCCGCTTCTCCGTCGTCTTCTCCATAGATTGAGACAACTGCTCCGCCGCAGCCTCAGTCCCAGCCACTTCACGCTCCCAACTGCTCACATCGGCCCGATAGGAAGCCTCGATTTCAGCAATCAACTTCCCTATCTCTGCATCTATCAAGACAGAGAGGTCATTTCGTTGGATGCGCTGCAGTTCCGCGAGCCGCTCGTCCAGCTCAATCACCGAAACCTCCAGAATTTCGGCCATATGGTCATGGCCTTGGTGAATGCGGATCAGCTCGATACAAGGCATTGCCAAAGCTTTTGCTGTCGCAAAGCTCCCCTTGCCATCCATCACTGCAGATACTCCTTTCTCCAGCATTTTGTACACTCCCTCGACGAGGAACTTCACATACTCGTCGGCATCCGCCAGCACCTGCGGCGTCAAAGCAGGAGTTGGGGGAGCTACTACAGTTTACGGACCGGAGGAAGATCCGCCAACCTCGATCTGAGAGGTTTGAACCTCGGCAGCAATAGGCTCTTCATCAACAGGGGCCAGACTGCTAGCCCGAGGAGCCGAAGGAACAGAAGGAGCCGGCACATGCGTCGTGCTAGTACCCCAAGTGGAAGGAGCAACAGAGGGTTCCACACCCTTACCCTTCTCAAGCCCGGAGACATCACCGACGTCAACGGCCACCTCTTCTACCCCCGACATTCTATCAGCATCAGCTACCTCCCCCGGCAAAACGGGGAGATCAACATTTATCTCCTGGCCAGCCCCAGGAGACAAGACCGGCAGAAGGGTCTCATTCTTTTCAAGTCCCTCTACAGGGACAGAATCTGTCGCTACCGCCTGATCGGTAGCCATCTCTATGTCCATGGTTGAAGCCAAGGAAGGATTTGGCAATGATTCAGCCGACTTCCCTTCATCATGACCAGGAGGGGAATCGACCCTCTCCTCTATCCTCACTGCTTCGGCTGCCCCCGCAACAGACTCTTGCAGCTCCGGAGCGATGTCATCGGAAGATGATGAACTCCATTCCTCTTCATCACCAGGAAGCTGCGCACTTGCTAAACCTTCGATATGTGAAGCCTCCGCTGTGGCCTTCGTCACCTCGGAAGCTGCTGCACCCTCAGGGTCCCTCCTGACATAACCCGGGGATACTGGAACCTCCACGATGACAGTATCCTCCGGATCTTCCTCCATGAGAGACATCATTGTCGGCGGGATACGCACTCCAGGCGAGCTCGCCATCTATTCTCGCCTACTCCCACCCGACTTTGGGGTACGAGGTTTTCTTTTTAGCGGCTCCTACAAAAGAAGATCAGGCCTCGTCAGTGGCGGAACCAAAATCAGATTTAGTAGGATGTCCTTACCTCTTCGGACGCCGAATCCGATGACACCGTCGGTAACGATGCCTTCTTCTGCTTCTTCGACACAAGAGATTCAGCCCCTGTATCTGCACATCGTTTCGATCGATCGCCAGAAGGTTCTGTTTGTGATGCGGAGGGGGCACTCCGTTGACCCACCCCTGACGGACGATGCGGCCGGGCCTTCACTGGCGTATCCCCAGTCGCTGCTAACTGGGTGCCTGCGATAAGGCTGGTCTCCCTGTCATATCCGGAGGGCGGGGCAGCCATAACACAGTAAAATTTGGCGGCCGAGTAAAGAATGGGCGGCCGCGGATCGGGGACGGGCAACGTAAAACGAGCTCCGGTACATCCGGCATTATAGTAATGCCAAGCTCGTGCACCATCCAACAAACTTCCAACATATCCCAGGGTATTACTGGGGTTATCCAACATCATCTGAGCATAACCAAATTGCCGCGCAAAGCGGCTCGGCAAGTATGGTTCCAGGTAGCACTGATTCCTGTTCCGGTACACCAGATGGGACGGCCGGATACTTTGCAACCAGCAGAATCCCCATTGAGGCAGAGTGGTGGTACCTTCGCCCAGGTCTCTTAAATCTTCGTTGGCCTCAAAACCCAAATAGATGGGACCAACTTTGGTGAGCTCCCAACCCTGAAGACGGGATAAAACCTTTCTACAAACCGGGACACCAGTATGCGACCAGCTCCTCCGATGGAAACGACGAAGGAATGCATCTCCAGCCATATAATCTCCTTCCGAGCCTGGGCTCATCACACTGGGATGATGCAAAATCAGCCATCCCATCAAATAGTGAAACGGCAGTTCAGCGTGCGGGAAGTTATTGTTTCGGCCTCTGTCATGAATCACATTTCCAGCAAACTCTCTCAAACCTCGCTGCAGGTTACATACCATTGCAGGGAGAAGAGCCAAACGCCGGCCGAAAACCAGCTTCACGGCTGGCAGGATTAAGTTTCGGGTCATCCTCTCTACGGCACCGGATCCGCCCGCGAACACGCAATCCCGGAGCCATATCATCAGGTAGGATGCCAACACCGCCTTGGGTGACATCCGATAAGCAAGATGCCAGAAGCAGCTGTAGGAGCGTGCATCTGACTGCTGGTCCTCATTCCCTCGAGGATTTTTCTTCCCTAACCTGCTCATTTCGGACAACACTTCGCTACGAGAGAGCGCCGGTGGAGTGGAAAATTGTGAGGGATCCTCCTTGTCTTGTTTAAAGACATAATCTCTCCAAGCGGTCACATGAGGCTGCGTCCCGTTCCTATCCCGCCTCTGCATATAGTAATGATGACTCGCCACTTCCTTGAAGACGGCCGTCATCTCCTCAACCCTGTCCCCCAGGACTTGAAATTCCTCATTGGTTGGAAAGTACTCTTCATAGGGTTCCGACCCCCAAGGGAGTTTAGACACCTCATACATCTCATGAAGTGCGAGCCCTAATTCTCCTACCGGAGTAAAGAAGGTCCCGGTATGGATATCAAACATCTCCAGGAGTGCGAGGAACATGTGCCTATTTAGGTCAACACCCGCCTGGGTAGCACGGATCGCGGCAGTCAACCCGATCTCTCGGAGCTCAGTCCGAAACTGCGACAAGATCTAGAGCGTCAGTTTATCCCATTTGGAGACGTAATGGCACCAACCCTCCACCCGAAACTCTCCTGTCGGGTAGGAACGTTCCATCAAAAACATACGATGTGTAAAAGTCGAAGCACTATAAGCAAACGTATCAATGGGTACATCACTGTAGAGGCTCCCAGGACGTAAAGTCCGCCAAGTGTAAGAAGACCCAGACCGTACAACGGTCAAAATATCCCTTTGGTCGGAAGTAGAATCAATTTGGATGACACCAGTCACCGCTTCCCCCTGAGAAGGGGTAAGCTCCCAAGACATTCTCCTCTGGGAAACAAGGCGACAGAAGGACGTCAAAGGCCACTGACGTTCAAGTTGCTTAACAGTCATATGCACTCCATTCGCAGTAAAGAACCAGTCCTCCTTGACCTTCAGTACTGACGAGTCAGTAGAAGTGAGACGGTCTCCAAACAGGAACTCAGGCTTCAGGAAGGTCACTTTATCAGATGTGGAGGGTTTAATAACTCCACGCTCCATCATCCGTTTGAGGAACCAATACTGTTGTTCATGGATTAGGGTCATTCTCTCAGGAGGCTGATCCAGCATAAGAGCATCTTGAGCAGGGTTTATCACTTCCTCGTTATACTCTACTCCCATTTGGTTGAAGGCAGCCTCCAAGAAAACTTCACTCAAAAGCGGGATTGCCATCGACACTAGTAAAAGATCAGAAAAAGTCAGAAGAGAACACACAAATGTGTCTAAAGGAGAAAACTGCGGCGCATCATCAGGGTTTGAACCCATGCGCGTCAGCAGTATAGCCTTGGCGCATCTTCAGGGTTTGAACCCATGCGCGTCAGCAGTATAGCCTCGGCGCATCTTCAGGGTTTGAACCCATGCGCATCAGCAGTATAGCTTCGGCGCATCACCAGGGTTTAAACCCATGCGCGTCGGCAGGCAAAGACCGCGGCACATCATTAAAGACTCAAGGCCTATGTGCGTTGGCGTACGGACAATGAGACTTACCAACCACCTCCGGCCGAACTTCGACAGGCCGACGAGGAACGACAGCCGCCGCAACTTCCGCGGACTCCTTCGCTTTCTCCTTTCCCTTGCCGGCAGCACCGCGAGGAGTCTTGGGAGCCATTCTCTCGAGGAAGGAGAAGTTAGGGTTTTTGAAGAAGAAACTCTAAAGAAGCAGAGGCACAGAGAAGAAGAACCCTTTCTCTCTCCAACTCTTACCTATTTATAGGGCTTGGTCGCACGCGTGAACAGATGACGTATGATCTCAGCCGTCGCCTCGGGTTCTGTGCAAGGATAGCAGCAAATAAAACCAAAAGATCATCATTAATCTTTTCGGTTACCGAGGCACCATCATCATTAACTGAGAAGAGCATGCGCCCGAACAGGCATGCGCCCAGAAATCATGCGCCCTGACCTCCATGCTTCTTATTCAAAGTATTCCAAAACTTATTCAAAAGTTTTGAAAACTTTGAAGGGGGTCTTGTAGAAGCATGGAATTTTACAAACAGAAAGCCCATGCGCCAGAACTCAGACGAAGAACTTCACAGCAAAGTCAATAAGTATAGACATTTGAAGAAGGACTTTTTATTTATATATAAAAGTCTATTACATGTCTAGAAAAGGTTGTACAAAGGAGAATTTCTACAAAGGAAAGATCCTAAGTCTACAGCCAGCGGCCACCATGCGCCTCCAGTTAGGCGCAGCAGTCATCATGCGCTGCCAGTCACCATGCGCTGTCAGTCAGGCGCAGCAGACATCATGCGCCTCCAACCAGGCGCATCCCACCATATCTTCAGCAGCCCAGTTATGTGCATCCCTTCAGCCAAATTCTTCCAGCCAGGCTCACCTGGCCGAGCAGAGCCCAGTTATGTGTCGCTCTTCCAGCCAGGCTCACCTGATAAGTGCTTCGCCAAGCAAAGCATTTAACCCTCTGGCTGGAACCGAGGAAGAGAAGAGCACCGCAAATGTTGTGGCCAGGGGAGGCTTCAAAAGAGCCTCCAAAGCCGAAGGAAGACCGTGATCGAAACCGCGGCTAACCTAGCACCGCCATTCCGATCTACGGCTCTTCCGGAATAACGGGGACAAGGCCCGAGCATCCCTATCTTTGGATGCAACAGGCACCTTCCGTCTGCCTCGGAAGCCCTCGACTCCGTCTTTTGGATGTAACAGTCACCTTCAAGTGCATCGAAGACAACACAGCGTCTCATCTTCACCCTCGGGAGCACTTCGTCAACAGAATGCAGTTCAAATTCATGTTGGAAGTACGTGAGGGAATGAGAAGCAAATCTTCTCTCCATGCCACTATTTATAGGCCGGGCAGATCAAACCCACGCGCCAAGTGGATGACCCTCCGAATTCCGTGCAATGAATTTACATTAAATGGATGAACCGGACGCCTCGAATTCAGCCAAACGGCTATTTATGGCACTCGAAGAGCGAGACAGCCGCATCATTAAAAGACATGTCCGATGCGCCAGCCAGACAGCGCATCACACGGACGCGCCCTTCGGCATCAGGCGCATCACACAGACGCGCCTTACAATACTCGGCACATTACAGAAGGTACGCCCCCACACATCTCCATACCGAGTGGAACGCCAACCGACGCGCCCACTCAGCTGTCCATCGAACGTCACCAACATTAAATGCTGAACTGACAGAGTTGGCAGCACGCCTCCCAAAGTCTGAACAGTTGACAGCTTTATTCAGAAAACGAAGCGTCGGCAACGTCAGCATCACACCATCAGCATGCGCCTCTACGGCCATACGTCCAAATCAGCATGCGCCTCTACGGCCATGCGTCCAAATCAGCATGCGCCTCAAAAGCCATGCGCCTCAGACTGCTCTCTGATCCCGAAAGACAGAAGGAAAGTCGCCTGCATGCGCCTCAAAAGCCATGCGCCCCAAATGGTTTGTAACTCCTAAAGGTTATGAGCCGTAGCCTCCTCCTGCGCCCAACCAAGGCGCAGCCCACCAGATCACTCCTCTCCACCAAATCCGAGATCTTCGAACCATGAGTCGATGACACGTGTCCTTTGACTCAACTCGTCCAAGATTTCAGCAACAGAAAGATCTTCTCTCTGGTACGTGCCGGCTCACAACAGCAGTATGAAGAGTTCTCCCCCTCGATCAGGGCGCAGCATCCGTGCGCCTCCATCAGCAACCTCCACGTGGCATCTCCACACCGGCGTATCCTGCATGCGCGCATGAGCAGCCAGCCTGCAAAACTATAAATAGAAGGGTCATCTCCTTCACACACACAGAGACTCAGAACAGACAAGACTCAAAAAGAATCCACAACAGAGAATCACCAGAGAGGCAGTCCTAGACACTCAACGTCTTCCTCCTCTCAGCAAGCTCCAGCACCCAGAGCAATCAACACCTTCAGAGAACCGATAACCGCCGTCAGCCGGTCAACGGAGTCAACGCATTACCACTCGCTCCATTGGCACTAAGGACCCAGCTTAAATAAAAGTGTACTCCTAGGACTACATCTAAGTCCTATATTGTATCACTGTTCTGTTTGTATTAAGATTTCAATCAAAACTATAGAACAAATAAAAACACCCAGGTTAGAAGTCACGCCAACAAGTCTATACTAAGGCCAAAAGTCACGCCAAGTCTAGTAGGAGTGAGCGTGTAACAGCGTGAGCATGAAAAAGTAATTCACGCTGGCATGCACAGTGTGAGCGTGAAGGGAAATTCACGCACGCTCAAGTGAGCGTGAAAAGGTGACAAGAAATCCACGCACGCAAGGATGTGCGTGACTAAAAATACACGCACGCTCAAGTGAGAACGTTAGCGTGACTAAAAATACACGCACGCTCAAGTGAGAACGTTAGCGTGACTAAAAATACACGCACGCTCATGAGAACGTTAGCGTGACTAAAAATACACGCACGCTCATGAGAACGTCAGCGTGACTAAAAATACATGCACGCTCATGAGAACGTCAGCGTGACTAAAAATACACGCACGCTCAAGTGAGAACGTTAGCGTGACTAAAAATACACGTACGCTCAAGTGAGAACGTTAGCGTGACTAAAAATACACGCACGCTCATGAGAACGTCAGCGTGACTAAAAATACACGCACGCTCAAGAGAACGTCAGCGTGACTAAAAATACACGCACGCTCAAGAGAACGTCAGCGTGACTAAAAATACACGCACGCTCAAGTGAGAACGTTAGCGTGACTAAAAATACACGCTAACATGTAAGAACATGAGCGTGACTCAAAATCCATACAGACACGTAGAGACGTGTGCGTGACTAAAAATACACGCTAACATGTAAGAACATGAGCGTGACTCAGCCTTCGTCCCAAGCCAGAAAACGAAGTTTCCAGCCGGAAGACACGCTAAGTTGGGAGATCAAAACCCATGAACAGCCGAAAATGTAACAACTTAGATCTAGAGAAAACCAGCCACAGAAATCAAAAATGTCAAGCACTAAACTCTCTCAGGATTATGAGAGGAAGAGTAATGATCCATAAAAATGGATGAAGGAGAAGCAAGATTGCACTTGCCTTCTCCTGCTGCTGGTAGGTGGAGAGTGATGAGAGGAAGAAGAAGTAATGGTGAGAATGAGTAATGAAGAGAGAGAAGGAGACAAAAGCTTTAAATAGGAAGGGTGGTGGTAGGTGGGAGTTGTGGGCCGGGTTTGTCCACCATGAACCCGAAAACCCTCCATGGCCGAACCCAATAAGACCAAAGCAGAGAATAAAAGCAGGAAATAAATACAGAAAATAAATTGCAGAAAATAAATTGCGGGTAATTAATTAACATAAAATTAAAGGAATTTAAATACAGGATAATACATGATAAATACTAAATAAATACTTATGAGTTGTACATGTATAAAAATACGCATTCCGGGAACGGGGAGTGACAACGTAGCTGGCTATGTATGCCCCCGCTCTCTAGTATTCTGGTTCTGGGGCGTTACATTGATCATTCAGATTGATCAAGTATTAATGTATTATAGCATCACCAAAATTGATTCTTGTCATCGTCTTTTTTGATAAATCTCAGTATTTGCAACCTTTTATTTTGCAGTCTGGTGAATCTTATGAATCTATGGATTTGAAAGAAATCAATTGGTGCATTTGTAAGGATGCGAGGATGCAAAACTCTTATATGTAATTAAAATACGTGGATATTGCAAAAAAAATTATTTTAATCTTATTGTTTTATGATTGCCTAAAAGAAAGGACCTTGATGTTGAACTTTCAGTCCTATAGGTTTGTTTGTTTGTTTGTTTGTTTGTTTTTTTTTTTTTTTTTTTTTTTTTTTTGTAGTCAAATAATGACCAAGAGATGCAGAGAGATGGAGACGTGAATCCTCCAAGTAATTGAATCCTTCAAGGGCTCTCCACATGCATTTATTTATAATAGCTTAATGACTTAACAAATAGATACAATAGATGAGTAGGCCTTTTCATGAGATCATCCTCATTCAAGTTTTTCTTACAAAATTTGAGGAATGTTCGGGTTCTACATACTTCGAAGTTGTACTAATTCACGGATTTAAAGTCATAAAACATAAAACAAGAGGTTTTGCTAATTATGTCTTGTCTCTGGTAGTATATGTTGGTCAAAACATTCTTCAAAAGCATCTAAAGAGGTCGATGATCCTCTTTGTTGAGGTATTCAATTTGCATTGCTTTAGGTATATGCTTTCGGATAAAGATCATGGTGAGTTCCTTATCAGCTTAATCATCTGAATTTCGACCTCAATGTATGTATAAAATTTATATTTTAAGGGCTAATTAGAGTTTAGATCCTGGATTTTATATCAGCTATGAGTTTATGTCCTATCATGTCCAATTGTAAAGTTTAGCCATGGATTTTATGGTTTTTGTTCAATCTTTTCCATTATATCCTCCATTTTATATAGAAAATTCTATTCTCAGGCATTGGAAGGAAGGGCATAATGGAAAATAAAATATTCAGGGTCCAAACTCTCCAATCAGACATGTTAGGACTTAAATTCTACATTGTTATAAAATCGAGGGTCTTAACACTAATTAGTCATAATTTTAACTTTGGACAGGACCCATTAAACAATAAAAATAGTTCAATCGAATAAACCGAATCGATTATGACTAATTTAGTTCCGAATATCGGTTTGATTTAGTTTTGATTATGACTAATATGGGTTAGATTTTGATTTTGGAATTTTAGAAATTTAGTTGGTTCGATTTTAACTACTTCGGTTCCGTTAAAACAAACATGTCACAGTTTACCGTTGAAACTAAGAGGGGGACATATCCGTAAATATGGCAAACCGGAGGGCTCACAGCCCAATGCTTCCTCCTGGGCCTAACCGAGTGAAGTAAAATAATAGATGCTTCTGGAAGCAGCTCATTATCATCACCCCCCCCCCTTCCATTTTCTCCTTATATTTCTCATCTTCTTCTTCTTCCTCTTTCTCTCTCCTCTCTCCATCAAATCCCCAAACCCTAACTCTAATATTAGGGTTTGGGTGTACTCTTCCGACGATCGATAGGTATATACTCTACCACCTACCACTGAAGTTCGATCCATTTATTCTCGAGTTTAGATCGGTTTAGCTCGAGATCTATTTTATTTTATTTTATTTTTTTCCTGTTGTGCTAGCGTTTGATGCTTTGGATCCTGATGAATTGGTTAGGAACTCTGGGATTTGAGGCGGAAATGTTCAATTTCTGTTGAATTTTGGGGCATTTGTTGCGTGGGATTTTGCTTAAGCGGCGAGTTTCGGTTGGTTTGATAGAAATACTTCCAGTCCTCGAATTTCTGTGGGTTCGTTTGATTGGAATTGATGGAGAGGAGCAGCCTTTCTGGGATTTTGAGGAGAGTTGGAATAAATGACAATTCTTTCTTTCCATCATGCTGATTTGATTCGACTATAATATTGGTTGTATAGGGAATGGATGTTTCCTCTGTAGAATCTATCTATGATACATTAACAGAAGATGTGCATAGTACATCAACGGAATTAGATGTACAGTTGACGACGAGGAAAAGCTTTCGATAACAACTAGTGAACAGAAAACATACAATTAGAAAGGGGGAAAAAGGTGGATTGACAATATAGCTAAACCTAAGAATCTATGAGTATGGCTCCAATAGCAATACCATTTTGAAGCAACGGGCATAAGGAAGTATATTACCCAACTCAGCTGTTGTGGACTTTGTCGTATTAAACAAATGAAGCAAACAATATATGCAGATAAAATGTTGAAGACTTACTGTTTTCAATTACAGATAAGTGGGACGAGGAAGGTATTAAAATCAATCTCCATGGATGGAAAATCGTAGAATTGATGAAGATATACACTCGACTTACGGGGTATAGCTAAACATTGCCCAAAAAAACTAGAAGGAACGTATGTGGAAAACTTAATTTGCAGTTAATAGTTAGAGATGGAAAATCAGACTAATATATGGGTCTTTGTTAAAGATATCTATGTTGCACGAACACGGAAAGGACACAACAGTAAAGCACACCACCTATTTTGGTGTGTCCTAGTTTACTTTGGAGCGGCCGGACTGTGTCCGTTACGTGCTTGACATGACACGGTTCAGATGTTTTGTAGTGTATGTGCTTCCTAGGAAGAGATATATGGCATGTGCAGGCTATGAGTATGAACATCGAACAAAGTTTTCAGTTTGCATGTTAGTTCATCCAGTTCGTACAAGTCAGCTCTTCAGAAAGGCAGTTTCCTAAATCCTAATAGGCTACCACTACAGAGACATATGTGAAATCTGAGTCTTTTTCAGCACAAGCTAACTCAGTTTAACTAGTCCCACCCTTAAGGACACACCTGATTATTAAGCTGAGTAGAAAATGGAGATCCTTATTTGGCCCTCCTTTTGTTTCAATTTTTTCCCCCTACATCCAAACTCTAGCTTTTCCCAATTGTTGCTATTGACAGCTGACCAGCACCATAAAACCACTAGCCCACAGCCCTGGTCAAATCCATCACAGGAAGACTGTCTTCTACCATGGTTGACTATTTTCTCTTCCTTTTACCTTGTATCGGACTCCAAGATGGTTCTTCCCTCTTCCTCCATTAGTACCACAACCCCCAACTTACTCTACACCTTTCACCACAGAACCCATTCTAACTGTTCTATTTTATATGCTGTATGATCTCTTGTTACTGTTCTATTACAGCAAAAAGTCATCAAAGCCCTAAAAATAACTCCTGAGGAATCCCTCCATCGCAGCCTCAAATCTTGTCCAGTTAAGGTTGTGTTTAGTTTGGTGGGAAGTGAGGGAAAGGAAGGAAGATGGAACCAGTTAATGTATAAATCAGAAGTCATTTGTATATGATTGTGTTTCTTTTTCCTTTCCTTTTCATCACTTTCTTATCATTCAACCCAGCCTTAGAGTACATCAAATCTCAACCTAAAACCTAGTTCCCCTACTTTGGAGGTCTGCCAAAACTTTGGCGGCATATTTGTCTTGCAACAGTTTTACTGTTCATCTAAGAATTTGATAAGAAACCCACAGGTTTTTCCTTTATGTTTCATGACCTTAAATATTAAGATGTGGACTGAAGTGTTAATAATAAGAACTAGTGTGTTCTAACTTCAAATTGTCTTCTAGTTTGAGCATATTGACTGTCATTACTGAGACACCTAGATTAACTGTACATTCAAGATGATTTTATCCGAAGAAAGCGAAAAGGGATGGCTGACTAGTGACTAGGAAACTTGGTTTTTTGCTTGGAAGATCTCCTGCTAGTGTTGTGTAGGCTTAATATATCTCATTTAAATTTCCCTGGAGAATGAGTCCTTTTAAGCTAGCATTATGGCTTTAGAGAGAGGGATTAAACTTTATATACTGGAGAATAAGCAGGTATTCCCATATGAAAGCTGCTAACATCATATGAATCCCGCTATCCACCATCCCTTTTTCTTCTATTTCTAGTTTCTTCATTTCTTGCATATTAATTTCCTCTTATTGCTAACTGGATTGATTATGTTATTTTGCCCACCATTTCACGGTGTAATTTGATTGTAAAAACTTATATGAATGCTCAAAGGTAGACTTAGTCAGGTCATTTAGGGTTAATTATCATCTAATGTCTTGGTTTCCAGGATAAAGAGAACTGAGCATGATCAGATGTTGTTTTTACGTTTATCTATTTTATCACAATTTCTTTTGAGGGTTGATAAATCAGAAAAAAAGTTTATAAGTCCTAATAGCAACAAATAGAGTGAGACTCAGTAAGGACACTTTTTTTTTCCATTCTCATGAATAAGTGTATTAGATAAGGTAGTCACGGAAAGAAGAAAGAAAAAGGGGCGGGATTACGATTCTCCCAGAAGCCCACTTAATGGTAGGGATGTTAATGAGCCAATCTTTGACCGAGCAACCCCTGCTTGTTCCATGCTGGTTAAGGAAATATCCTCCTCAGGTTTGGGATGAGCCCATACCTTGAGCTTGAAAAGCTTAGCTAACGAGCTTTTCGGCGAGAAGAACTCGAGCAGGCTCACAAATATGTCGGACGGTTTCGGTTGCCATTTCTGTAAAACAAACCACCATCAATGGAGTAACCAAAAGGAATTTACTTTGTACGGCACTGTGAGTATATACGGCCCTTTTTGGGTGCCTCATTCTTGTACAAACTGAATCAAGCACTATATTCCTCATCAATGGAGTAACCAAAAGGAATTTACTTTGTACGGCACTGTGAGTATATACGGCCCTTTTTGGGTGCATCATTCTTGTATAAACTGAATCAAGCACTATATGTCCGGGTTTACAATATTTAAAGTGTTTGTCATCCTTGTACATCTGAAGTGTGCCATATGCCCAGTAGATTTCTTAGGTGCGGGAATAGCAATATTCCAACACCTCACATGGCATTACATCCCTGTGCATAAAAGGTTCTTGTGAATCATACATTCCTTTGTTGGGTATGATTTTCACATTTCATCGAATCTTACATTCCAATGTTTGGTATAATTTTCATATTTTCATGATCATGGCATTCTCCAATATTTTATTGCTTGCTTTCCCTGCATCAGAACTTACTAATAACATTCGGAGCTACATGTATCATAGAGTTAAAAAATAATTATAGTCCAGTAATTATAATGTTAAATAATAACTCCATCCATTGAACTTTTCTAAATGAACCAACCAAATATCTCATCCAAAATGCTAACAAAAAAACACTATAACCACAACAATATTCTTTCGTGGTAATTTTTAGGGGAAGAGGAACATAATGTATTTTGAAAAGAGGTTATGGGAAAAAGTGTGAAATGTTTTTTTTATGTATACAAGGCTATAAAAGGGAATATGAAGTTATGATTCTCGTGGAGTGAAAATGTCATATTCCCACCTATCATTGTGGGAAATGATATTTTCATGATATGCAATATTGTACTTATCCAGAAATATTGGGGCATATGTTAGATACTTAGATGCTGAATCCCCATTAAAATCTCAGATTCCTGAGTAACATTCTAGCGTACTAATCACCAACTTGATTGTGACGCAAAAAACAAAAACAAAGAAAAAAAGCACTCAAACTTTTCATTCGAACTTATTCATAACTCATAAGCCCTTCTATGGATCTATGGCTTTATCAAGAATGATTAAACCAAACTGCTCCAATACATTATAGAACAAGCCTGGGGCAAAAATTTCTAAAATTAACTTTCAGCCAAAGATGCTATATAAGAAACTACATAAAGAAAGTAATTGCAGAAGAAATTGTTAACAAAGACAAAAAAGAAACAAGAGAAGAGTAGGAACTATAAAAGAAGAAGATACTCCAGGTGGCGTTATGGTGTACTCAACGGTGGCGTTATGGTGTACTCAATGGTCAATTTGGGATCTATGATTTATCTGGTAACAGGTAAATTGATAAAAACTTTCCCTTTCTGTCGAGAGCTTCTCGACCATTTGGCTAAGGTAAGTTCTATTTCTCGCTTTCTTTCCTCTTCCCTCATGTTCTTATTGTTGTTTTCTGCCAAAGAATTGTGCCATTTTGTTGACTTTCTGCACTTTTTGAAAATATATACTAGTTTCTGCATGTCTGCCATGTCGACTTACAGCATCTTCACTTTGTGTTTATCTTATTGTTGTCAATCAATTCTTTGTTATTATAACCTTTTTTGAACATTGTGGTTATTCTTTTAAGTTCCAGGGTTCGCAGGGGTAGATCAGGTTCTAGGACGTGTATGGTTGTCTTTCATTTGGTCGACTTTGTTGAAGAGCTGAATGATGGCAAGTGTTGGAAGCACACACTGGTGTTACAGATGCAGGCAAGCAGTCAGGCCTCTGGGACATAATACGCTGTGCCCCTATTGCGACGATGGCTTTCTGCAAGAGCTCAATGAGGTTGAGGGTGTCATGAGCCCTTTAGAGTTATTCGGACTGAATCCTGAAGAGGGTAATGATCGTCGATCTGGGATTGCGGAGGCCCTATCTGCAATGATGAGACAGAGGATGGCTTTAAGGAATCGGGAGATCGATATTCGTGGTAGGCCAAATATAGACCAGGGGGTGGGATCTGGCTCAGGTCCCCTTCTGGTATTTGGAGGCCAGATGCCTGGTCATCTTTCTGAGAATGGAGGAATTGCGCTCCTCTTCAATGGGGCCCCTGGTTTTGCGGTAAGGCGTGCAAATATAGGGGATTACTTTGTCGGTGCAGGGTTAGACGAGCTTATGGAAATGTTGACACGGAATGATCGCCGTGGCCCTCCACCTGCTTCCCGATCTGCAATCGATGCGATGCCCACTATAAAGATAAACCAGAGGCATCTTCGAGGGGATTCCCACTGTCCTGTTTGTAAAGAAAGGTTTGAGTTGGGTTCTGATGCTAGGGAGATGCCATGTAAGCACATATACCACCCAGATTGCATTGTTCCCTGGTTGGTGCAGCATAATTCTTGCCCTGTCTGCCGTCTTGAATTGCCACCACAGGGTGCCCGTGCTCGATCAGGCAATCAAAGTTCAAGTGACAGGGACAGAAGCAGCAGCGGCGTTGGCCATTCCACCAACAGAGAAAGCAATGGGGAAACTCAAGGGAGGCGTAACCCGCTGTCCTACCTGTGGCCGTTTCGCTCCTCAAACATCGGAACGGACTCTCACCAAAACGAGTATTCCAACACAAACGAGCCAGGGGCAGGAAGTTCTGCTGCTGTCCATCATGACGAAACCAATGAGATGGATTACTCTGGTTGGCCTTTCGAATATTGAGATAGTTTGTTTAGCCTTGTGTAGCTCCTTTTGTTAAGATCAAATATATAGTTCCATCTTCACTTGAACTCTATGGCTGCTTTTCTTAGTGGTTTTGGTATATCAAATGTCACTCCCTTTGGTTTCTCCAATGTAAATATTTATTTTGCTACATCTGTTTTTGCTTTGTTTACATGCCATTATGGTTTCAATATTAAATAAATTGGGCTAATAAATAACTTGCTTGTGAAGGACTGCCTACATTGTTTTAGCCAACCTTTTTTTTGACTCTTCAGATTCAGGGATATATTTTGTTGGTTTTCTGTGGCTGTTGGCCATTATATCTTGCCCCTTTTTATTCTGTGTATTTCTAGTCTGGTTGTTCCTGTATAATTGAATTAGTCATGCATACTGAACTCAGTAGCAGGCTCTATCTGGCTCTAGTCTCTATTTTGCCTCACCTGCATTCTTTTGCCTTGTATTGGATCCTGTTCTTTGTGGCTGGTAATTCTGTTACAGACCAAGGTTTGCGGTATCGGAATCGTTATCGGACCACTATCGAGTATCAGATTTTTTTGGGTATCAAAAAGCAAATAATTATTAATAAATTATATTTATATATTTGGGTATAATTTTAAGTATTTTTCAGTGTTCTTTCTTAGTAGGTTTGAAATCGAATGAAATAGTAGTCGAGATAAGGTTTTCTTTTCTTTTCTTTTACATGTTTTTACAACTATTATGCTTTTACACCCTTTTTAATTGGTCTTTTTTGTTCATTTTTTTTTTTTTTTGCCGAATTGGCCGGAGAAGAGACCTCCAATGTTGGTATCGGATCGGGACATGTCAAGCCGTATTAGTATCGGCTTTATCGAATCAGTATCGACCGATATCGCAAACTATCTTACAGACTTGTATTTTCCAGCAGATCTGCCAAGATTGTGCAACAATTTAGAGTCGTGATCTTCTGGAAGAAGAAGTTATGTTGTTGTTGCTGATATTTTCTTGCAACTAAACCACATTCTCCTCACTCTCCGCCGTCTCCACATATGGGACTCCGTCAAGTCCATGAACCATCACCAAGTACTCTTCTTAAGTATTTACTGAAAGCTTTGTTTCTCTTTTCATGGGATTTTCTTTTTGTTGGACGAGGCATTGTTGTTATATGCTTGTGTTAAAGATGACGTTACATCTCCTCCTCCACCACCGATGAATCTGGTAACGGAGAAAATTATGTTATGCTTTGTAGCAAGTGCTGGAATAATTCCTCAGCGAGCTTATGGATAGTAGTAGTAGTAGTAGTAGTAGGGATACGAGTGTGTGCTCAAATACACCTGTGTCAGCGCTTTGGAGGCGGCCAGTTTTACTTTGATACAAGTGATAAAGCAATACAACTAACGGGCAACATTTGCAACATCATTTATATCATTTTAAATGATGCTCGTTCTAATCAATGTCACAAAAACAAAAACGAACAATGGACTCCCCCTTATATGGGGATATACTTTTCTTGACACACTCCATAGACATACTGGTGTGGCGGTGCATTATTGGATGTCAATTATTACCTCCCTTTTAAGGTTTTTCTTGACATCCAATAACTCAATGCCACAACAGTGTGGCTATGGAGTGTGTCAAGAAAAGCGTGTCCTCAGAGCATTACTCATTCCTGCTTACCACAACATAGGTTTAATGACAGATTTGTGAATCCCGTGGCATCATTTACATGCAACCAAATAATATATTTGCAACACAACATAAAACAACAAATGCTATATTCGATTTATGTTGCATGGTAATTCCATTTACAGACAACCTAACGACCACTAGTGTGAGTCATATTTATCGCCCATGTAAATCAGGGGACCATTCTGCCAAATTTTATGATATTTTACCAGCATAATTTAAATGTTGTATACATACCTAAGATGAAGGAGACCAGTTAGAGAGAAGGAAGAGAGTTGGAGAAGATGAGTGAAGAGTAGTTGATGTTGTTTCAATGGAGGAGAGCTACGCGTGGGAAGGAACTAGCCGTTAACTCAATGAATGAGGACATAACTATCATAGTTGTATTCAACTGTTACAATAAATGGGATATTTTTACATAAAATTAAAGTGATTTGGGAATGATATGCGGCACATACCTACAAAAAAAACCTTGATTCAAATTGTTATCCAGAGCCTTATTTCAAGAAAGCATCAAGTTGAAGATCCATCCCTCAACAATCTATGCCAAGTTTAAATTTGTAACTTGGCATGTCATACAACTTGAATATGCAAACAGTAATGTAATGACCTGAGATGCAAACAAACACTATCATGATTAGAACAGAGCCCTATCCAAAACATCTCCAATGGGGAACTGAGCTGGGACTACTTACTATCATATATACTACAAAAGAAACAGAGATGCATAATAAAAAGACTTTGATAAAGTATTTGCAAGGCACTATCATGATAAATTTATTATATATGATTCACCTATAAACTAAATGATTTTAGATTGGTCAACCATAAGAAAGAAATACTGTCCTTACTGGAGCTCCTATTCAATCACAATTTTCTCGGATACTACTACAAAACCTTTGCCTTCAGTCACATGCTTCTCAGATACTACCAAAGTTTGGGCAACCAAGTAAAACCCTATTCGGTCACAAATTTCTCGGATAGTAACTAATGGTTGGACAACCTAGAGTGGTTTTGGCCTCTGGGAGTGGGAGGGGGAGTCCCTAGGGGCAAAACCCAGGCCGCGGCCAGTCCAAAGAACATCTTGGCATACTTGAATCTCTAGTTCATCCTCAAATCTTTGAATGGAAGTACTTACTTTTCCTTCATGACCTCAATTCTAAAAGACCTATGGCATCTACTTTTCGATTGTCATTGTAACACCCAATTTCTGAAATGAGGATAATTTTGAAATTTTGTAATTATAATTATTATTTATTGATAATTATTACACATTATAATTTTTGGTGATTTTTAATAATTTTTCAACTATTTAAAAACTGTTTTAAGTTATGGCTTGTGATTTTGAGGTCTTGCTAGTGTAACCTGAGAGACTGCCTGACCTAGGACCTGACCATGTCATTAGGATAATTAATTATTACTTTTGAGCATGAGGATATTTTGGTCATTTGGCCTCTTTGAATTATTTCATGATTTATTGCACTGGTGATTATTGATTTTGACCTTTGGCTAGTGTGACTTAAGAGACTGTCCTAGACTTTGACCTTGACCTTGGTGACTTAGTCGACTTGGCATGGGACCCTAATCAAGCTTAAGTTGGTCTTGGTTGACTTAAGTTGGCTAAGTTTCATGGAGAGAGTAGGAGGATTTTTACATTGGACCAAAGGCTAAGGACTTAAGCTTGTGGGCTAGCAAACTTGGCCCAAGGCCCAATATGAGAAACCCTAACCCCAGCTCTTCATTTTAGGCAGCCACAACAGTCCAAACAAGACCTAACTTTAGCCTATAAAGTGTCTCTTCAAGACCACTTGCCTCTTTTAGAACATCCCTTTGTAGGAAACCCTAATTTCTTCTCCAAATTGTCTAACTCCATTTCTCCACCAAATTGATCCCAACCTCTTGCAATTGGATCTACATCTGGAGGGAAGATTGAAGGAGGCTTGCTTGCAAGGAGTGGAGCTCTTTTGGGCACAATTTGAGGAAAAGGAATTCTCTAAATTGGGGCTTTTCATTGAGACTTGCTCTCAATAGGTAAAACCTATTAAAACCCTTCCATTTCCCAATTTCTTTGCATGGTTGCATTCATTTAGGTCAACCCTAGGTGTCCCCAAAATTTGGGTGGATTTTGTGTCCGTTTGGTGTCCGTATCGGACACGTGTCATAAGTGTTGTATAGGTGTTCGACGAAATGCCTCTAAAGATTTTATTTTCGATTTTTGTAAAACTAATTATATGAATTTGTAGATCTAATTGTGAACATTAAATTTTGTGAAGAGTGTTAGGTATTTTCGTGTCGTTTCGTGTCGGTTTTTGGTGTTGGACACGCGTGCACGACACGAGTGCACTGTCCTGCTCACTGACACCTCGTGTGCATTGTATACGACACGTGGACACGTGCCACTTGACACGGACCTAGGGGCAATGTCTGACAAGACACCCCCAAAGTCTCGTGTCGAGTCGTGTCGTGTCGAGTGAGAAAACTCACTCGCACCGGTCGAGCACAGCCTGTACACGAGTGCACAGACCTCACTGACACGACCTTGTAACTTAGACACGACACATATTGGACACTATTCAGGGTGTCTAAACCCTAGCCCCAGTCCTGGCGAACCTAGGGACACGTCCACGTGGCACGAAGTGACACGAGTCGTGTCCACGAGTCGACTGTATCGCAGCACGATGCAGTCTGTGCACGCAATGTGTCTATGCGTGTTTCATGACTTGGACACGCCGTGTCCAGTCGTGGAGGCACGTGGGTACTCGTGTGGACTCTGGACACGTGTACGACTCAAACCTAACCTATTTAGTATGTATTTCATTTCATTTCGAATTCAATTTGTCATTTCCCATTTTTTCTGATACTAGACAGTAAGGTTTAAATCTTGAATTGATTTCATTGTTTAAATCGATTTGTGATGTTTTAAACTACCACTACATGTGTAATAGTTCTTGCTATGATGGATTTGCAAGTTGAGATTTGGTTTTGCACAAGGTTATGGGATTTCGAGTAGGGATTGGCAGTTAACAACACTGTTAGACTGAACAATGTACACTGTTATTGGAATGTCATTGAGCTTTAAATGCTGATTTTGGTTCTTCCTAAAAACAGATTTTTAATAATTGATTGCCATGTTAAATCACACACAGGAAATGACATTGACACTGTGGTTGCACATCTAATTCTGAAAACTGAGAACACACTACATACACAACTTTCCTCTGTCAATACTGTGATTTAAATTCCTGCACACACATTCACATACATACATTTCACTCATCCACATTTTCCTATCTATTGAACACTGTCACACACACTCGACCCCCCCTCCCCAATTCTCTGTTTTTCCCACACATGCCCACACTGTTTTCCCACATTCACTGTTTCAGCCATCCCATTGTTCAGCCCCTATCTTCTTAGTATCAGCTATTGGGGGAAATTCTATACTGAACATGGTATCAGTCAAGAGGTAGCTTGGCACTGGTACTTAAGTATCAGTTCAATGTTAGGACTGGGAAGGATAGGGTCATCTTGATTTCAGTCCCCTTACAATGCTCCCTGTTTTGTAATGTTCTGAAATTGAACCTCAGGCAATGTCACATACACACTGCACATATAGGATTAATTGGGTGTCGGGTATGTTCACATCTGTCCATGTGTGGACAGCAGTAGCCAAATGCATTCACTGTATTTCCATGGTGCTCTGCCCAACCTTCATTAGTCAAAACCTCAAATCATTCACTGCATTTCCATTTAAATATCATGCACATGTTAGCATGACCTGCATATAGATCAATTAGGAGAATATCAGATATGTTTTGACACAGCCTACACATATGTTGGCTTGATATCAGATGTGTACTGAGGATTCACTGCATTCTCTTCCATTCTTGTCACGACCCGCACCCGGATATACGGGTACGAATACGTGGGCCACGTCCAGCCTACGCCGCGGTATCGGCGGTAGAACGCTGTCAAGTATACTATACTAACTACAACATCTAAGATCAATAACTATGAAATGTACTCATGTCACATCACAAAAACTAAGGAAGATAAGACAAGAATTAATTATAATATCACTAGAACAACTAGAATCTACAAGGATCATACGACAGGAAAATAAAGAAGGAACAACAAGACTAACTAAGGATAACTACCAGGCAACTCACATAGAAGAATAGTGAGATCCACCTCAGCTAGCAACATCATGAAGTCCAATACCGAGGGCACAACTACTCCTAAAATTTTGTCAACATATCCAGTCAGGATGGAACGATCACAAATCTCAAATAACAGTTCTAATTAGACGATATTGAAAATGTAGCAGTAAATAGAGAGAATATACAAGAAATCATGAAATGTACATGTGAGTATCATGGCAAGGTAAGCTGTAAATCTAGAGCTAGAACAAGGCAAGTAAAACTGATCATGGCATGTACAAGAATCAAGAATCATCTGTCTAAGTGTGTGAGTACTAGCTACAACATGTGGCCAGCTTGGGTCTGCACAAGGTCATGATCTAGCCAACCATACGTGTGGTGTATGATTGGCATTCACAAGATTCACAAGATATACAAGGCGGGTATTGACCACACATCTACACTAATACTCCCCGTCCCCGACCAGTATAGTGGATCCAACCATGACACATCATGACACGCGATTCTCCGAGAGGGTAGCTAGCCTTCGCAGGAATCGTGTCTATACAATGCACAAGGAACAAGAAAGACTTGCACAAGATATACCAAGAAAAGCGAGGAATAATATCTCATGACGGGATCCAGGGAAATACCAATCCGTGTGAACAATGTGTCAAGAGAACAAGGGTATCTACACTAAATACAAGAAACATAAACAATATCATAAAACAGAAATATTATCAGAGAATGTACTCGTCTGTGATCTGGTGGAATATGTCAACTGGTCCAAGAACAGTGCCTCGAGGACCTATAGGTGGAATACTGTATCAATATAAGGGTTTGAAAGTAAAATCAAGTCATTCTAAGTCAAACTAGGTCAAGACAAGTCAAAGCAAGTCAAACTAGGTCAATCTAAGTCAAGGGTTGACTTCTGGTCAACCCTAGGTCAACTCTGGTCAACCCTAGGTCAACTCGGGTCAAACTTGACTAACGTTGACTAACAGTTGACTTTGGGTCAACTGGTCAACTCTGGTCCAGTTCTGGTCAATTTTAGGCTACGGTTGACTTCTGGTTGACTTTTGGTCAAAATAGTCAACTGTGGTCAACCAAGGTCAAAACTAGTCTAACCTAGGTCAAATGTTGACTCTACTTCGACGTTCGGTCAAAGTAGTCAACCATGGTCAAACTGGGTTAAAGCTAGTCTCTACAAACATCTACAGGGTCAACACATTCAATTTCAGTGGTTGTGAAATCACTGGAATCGATGGATCTTAAAATACCACAAAGGAGAAGGATTATAATAATAGGGTAAAAACATACAGATATTGTCGGATGGTGAAACAACCATTACCAACGTATCCAGAATGATCAAATCAGCTAGGATAGCCTGTCCAAAAGTCCAATTTGGACACAGGAGCAAAACGGTAATTTCGGGCCAAAATGATGTCCGCCGTTGGACACACTTTGCACCGAAAAATATGCCAAAATAAAAGTACACAAAACCTAACAAATTATATGTCCACGAATCCAGAATGACGATGCGAACCCAACGGTATATCCAGAATTGGATTCCGTTGATCCGATCTCAACTTGGTCCGTTGACCAAGACATTTAAATTCCGATTTGCACGGAAAAACGTGTCGGAGTCAATGTCCTCAAAATTCAGCAAATTATATGTCAACGAGTCTAGAATGACGATACGAACTCAACGGTATATCCGGAATTGGATTTCGATGAGCCGAACTCAAAATGACCCGTTGACCCGGATATTGGTATCCGACTTGCACCGAAATGCGTGTCGGAACCAATGTCCACTAAAACCTAGCAAATTATATGTCAACGAATCCAGAATGACGATACGAACTCAACGGTATATCCAGAATTGGATTCCGATGAGCCGATCTGAAAGTGACCAGTTGACTCAGAAAGTGGGATCCGCTTTGCACCGAAATGCGTGCCAGGGCCACGTTCTCCAAATCTAACAAACTTTATATGAAAACATGCCAGAACGACGCCACGAGTCTACTGGTGGTGTCAGAAATTGAATCCGGAGTCCCGGGTTCAAAAATAGAATTTAACAAGTGCAACACTAAGAATTCGAACGGCCAACTTTGGCGTCGAATTCGACCGACCTAACAAGCTCAAACTGAAATGAAATCTAAAGGGGGCAGGAAGAGGGTTATACCAGCTGTGCATCGGAACTGGTAGCACGCAAAACGGAGCTGCGACGACGAAGATACGAACCCGCGAAGTTGGCGTCACAAAATTGTCCAAAAATAGTTCAAAATAAAACGCCAACTTGGTGGCCAGTTTTGAGGTATCAAACGACGAAATTAACGGGTAAAATTTGAGAGTAGTGAAGGTGGATATACCGAGATTGAGACGAAGCAAGGAGTTCACCGATCCAACGGTCGGATTGTCCAAAAAATCTGTTCGAAGTCGCTGGGACGGAGCACGAATTCTGGAATTTCTCCGCGCGCGCGTCGACGGAACTCCGAGAAAAACGCTGAAATCGCCTAGACGGCGGGTCCCGGAGGACGTTGGCCGCCACGGGAGGGTGCGATGGTGTGCGCCCGGCCTGGGGGGGCTCGCTGGCGGTTCGCCGGAGTAGGGGTGGCCGGCCACGCGGCGCACGACGGCGCACGGCGGCGCACGACGACCAGCTGCTGTGCGCGCGCTGTCGCAGTACTACTACGAGCTGCTGCTGTAGCAGATGTGGCACGCCGGCCACATGGTGGCGCACGGCAGCCAGGCGGCACGGTTGAAGTGGTGGTGGCGGTTCGGGTTGGGGAGGAGGTGGTGGGGTTGAATGAAGGTGATGGTGGTGTTGGCTAATGGTGGTGTGGTGGGAGTTGAGGAAGATGATGTTGAGAATGATGAAGAGGAGGAGAAAGGGGGGCTCGGCCGAATGGTGGGGGAAGCTCGGCCAAGCATGGGGGAGCTGCTGTGAGAGAGAGGTGAGAGGGATTAGAAAGAGAGAGAGAAGTATGTATGTGTGTATTATTTAAATGAGAGAGGAGAGAGAGAGAGAGAGAGAGAGGGTGAGATTTTAAAAGATATTTAGAGAGAGAGAGAATGAGAGAGGGGGTGTGCTCGGGTACAAAGGGGGGATGGGTTGTCCTGGTTGGGGGGGTGTGATGGAGTGATGGTGAGAGAAAGAGAGAGAGATTATATAATATATGTAGGTGTGTGCATATAATATATAAAGAGAGAGAGATTTAGAGAGAGAGAGAGAAAGATATTATTAGATAGAGAGGGGAGAGAGAAAATTGAGAGAGGAGAGGTCGGCTGACCACATGGGGGGTGGTGATTTTGTGTGTGTGGAGAGAGAGTGTGATGTGAGGATTTAAATGTAGGGATTTAAATGTAGAGAGAGATAGAGAGTATTATACAAATATATATATAATAGAGAGAGAGAAAATAAGGTATTTTCAAAGTAGAAAAAATAGAAAAATTATGTGGCGTATTTGGACAGTCATGATAGAGGGTAATATGGAGCTGGGGTTGGGTTCAGTGGAGCCGGGTTGGACCAAAATCGGACAGGAGGCAATAATTGAATTAAAATAGATATTTAAAATCATGGGTAAATAAGTAGCATGTGGGGGCTCAAATAAATGGGACACACGTGTCAGACGGGTAGTAGGCTCAATGTGGGCCATGTCCATATTTGGGGTCGGTTAGGTTGGATCGATGTCGGGCCCGAAAATTAAATGGAAAATTAAATCAGGTTTTACGGTAGATAATTAATTGGCCTAAATTGAACCGAAAGTTGTGCGAAGAAAATGGAGCACAAAATGGAGTGTCTGAGTGGGACACGAAGGTCAGGGGTGAAGAGCGTCTCGAGTAGATCAGGCATGACAAGTTGGTTTCGAGAGAATGACTAGTCTGGTGCTCCTAAATTATAAGTCACGGTAACGCGCTTATGAGGATCAAGAAAAAGAATGAGAAAATCAATTAATAATTAAATGGTCTAAATTGATCCGAACTTGCGCGAAGCAAAAAGAGTACAAGGGAACAAGTTCGAGTGGGACACGATATACCAAAATGAAGGTAATCCTGTCCACTACAAACTTCAAGAAGAAAGTTTCCAGAGACTGGCATCCCTGATGCTCTAGAAATCCAAGTCACGGTAGAGAGCATTAAATCAAATAATAATCAAATAATAATATTTATTCAAAATAATTGATTTATAAAATAAAAAAATAAGCCCTAAATTCAGGGGCTTACAATCCTACCCACCTTATAAAAATTTTGTCCTCGAAATTAAAATCATCCTATAGGTCAAGCTAAAACATGCAACTGCTATGGGTACTGTACTCAATCTGCTACCTTTGTGATCACCTTTGTTGTTTCTCTCTACTGGTATTTTGGTTCAGGTTCATCAAGCTTCTTCCATAAAAACCATGTCTATTTACCCCTTAGAATCTTCATATCAATAAGAACCTTTACATATACTTTAAAATATAGGTCACCCTCGAGATACGTATATATATATCACAATGATTGGCCATCAACCCAAAATTCCAATCTCAAAAGCAATTTGTTTGTTTCCTTATCCCGTCCTAAGTATCTTTATCCTATTAATCACCAGCTCCTTGAAATTGTACATTCAAAACCTATTCTGGGCATTGAGCCTTCTCTCTTTTACTCAAGAACTCCTGAATATAAACCCTCAAATCTAAGCACCAGATTCTAGTCCTAAATCCGTGGTCACTAAATATAAGATTTCATTACTCCTTCTTAGATACCTTAAAACCAATCTATACTATCAAACTAATCATTCTTAATGGTTTCTAAGTCCACTATAGTCAGTCACTCATATCTGTCCTATAAGCTTAACCCAATAAATCCCCAAGGAAATATACTCATCACAATCACACATTAACATATTACAGTTACACTACAAAGTCTGTTAACAAGGTCTGGCTATCCAATTGTCAAAAATAGAAGGTAACAAGGGCCTAAGACTGGGTCTAGCAATCCATATTAATATTCAGACAAGGTAAGGGTCAAGCAAGACAGGAAAGATTATCGAAATATTTCCAAGAATAGTACGAGGCCAAACGAAATACATAGGACGTAGTCGAAGTAAAACTCAAGAACCATATACCTCCGTAATTATGTCACATGAAGTTACTATCGCGCTAGTGTGCATCTAGCTGCGATTAACTTCCTTGTTCCATAATACGACGGATGGCTGCAGTGCACAGCTGCCACGCCAGATAATATAGGTTCATGAACTTAACTTGGCTAATATCCGTGAAATATTTTCAAATAATTTTGCAAAAATAAGGAGAAGATGTTAGTCAAAATGCTTAGGGAGTGGTCCAAGTAGAATTTGAGAAACATATTTAACCATGATGCCGTTATCTGAAGTCATGCCTCGCCCGTATTTCTCTGGATGCAAACTCCCGATTCCGAAATACAAGGATAAATTGCTTTTCGAACCTTTCCTGAATCAACCCATGAGACACTTTCAACAATTATCGGGAAGGACAAGAAGAATTACCCAAGTGGTTAGCGAAGAAGAGTTTAGTCAAATCATAGGAAGATGGAACACAAAACAATAATGTCGAGAAAATCCTAGTTAGGCTGTAGATAGACAGAGTTAACCAAGACGGAAAAATGATGATAAGAATTTGTTCTTGCTCATCTGGTCATAACAAAGTGATCCGATTTAAAATATAATCTGATAACCATATACGTCTTCCTGAAATTATGTTGCCAGAATTTTTGCCATGTCAGTAAGCATAGCTGCAATAACGATGGAGACCATAACTAAGGTATACACCCTAAATCATGTCATCTGGAATTCTTACCACGCCAACCGGTATGGCTGCAAGAAAATCCAAATTCCATAACTAGGATAGTATAACCAACATCAGGCTCCACGTCCCTGTCGTGCTAGCTAGTATGACTGCGATAAATTCTAAACTCCATAAATAAAGTAGACATTTACCGTTCTCATCAAATAAGTTTATCAGAATATCTTAACTCAATTCATAAAAATTGATCTTAGATACAAAGTCAAAGTCAACAACGAACGAACATCAAGATTCAAAATTCAACCACGAATCAAGGATAAGAAATGAAAACTAGCAGAACAGATTTCGAGACAGGATTTAGGAAAAGTTTTCAGGAGAAGTCCCAAAGGTAAGATCTAGGCCAAGATAAAGGAAATCATTGGAATATAATCTAAAATAATCTCAACCTGATATGAGACTGGCAAATCATATTCCCGTCTCAACCTAGAAGATATATAAGTTCAACTTATACCTTCCCTCTGGGGTCCACAACTCATTCCAAGAAAGAATAAAGTTTGATACGGACAAATATTTCAGAAATCATGACGGACAGGAATGAATGGGAAAAGTTTCGAAAGTTCAAAATAAGATTCTCAGGGGTCATCCCTGGAATCTACCAAGAGTTCCTAATATGTGACTGAGTACCAAAATCCTAAAATATTCCATGACTCAACCTTAATCCTAGGACAGGCTCGCAGTAGTACAGATAAGCTCAAGTACTACCACGACTTCGCTTTAATAGCAAAGACTAAACTGCATGGCCACCACTAAAAATGTGTCACGACCTGCACCCGGATATACGGGTACGAATACGTGGGCCACGCCCAGCCTACGCCGCGGTATCGGTGGTAGAACGTTGTCAAGTATACTATACTAACTACAACATCTAAGATCCATAACTATGAAATGTACTCATGTCACATCACGAAAACTAAGGAAGATAAGACAAGAATTAATTATAATATCACTAGAACAACTAGAATCTACAAGGATCATACGACAGAAAAATAAAGAAGGAACAACAAGACTAACTAAGGATAACTACCAGGCAACTCACATAGAAGAATAGTGAGATCCACCTCAGCTAGCAACATCATGAAGTCCAATACCGAGGGCACAACTACTCCTAAAATTTTGTCAACATATCCAGTCAGGATGGAACGAGCACAAATCTCAAATAACAGTTCTAATTAGACGATATTGAAAATATAGCAGTAAATAGAGAGAATATACAAGAAATCATGAAATGTACATGTGAGTATCATGACAAGGTAAGCTGTAAATCTAGAGCTAGAACAATGCAAGTAAAACTGATCATGGCATGTACAAGAATCAAGAATCATCTGTCTAAGTGTGTGAGTACTAGCTACAACATGTAGCCGGCTTGGGTCTGCACAAGGTCATGATCTAGCCAACTATACGTGTGGTGTATGATTGGCATTCACAAGATTCACAAGATATACAAGGCGGGTATTGACCACACATCTACACTAATACTCCCCGTCCCTGACCAGTATAGTGGATCCAACCATGACACATCATGACACGCGATTCTCCGAGAGGGTAGCTAGCCTTCGCAGGAATCGTGTCTATACAATGTACAAGGAACAAGAAAGACTTGCACAAGATATACCAAGGAAAGCGAGGAATAATATCTCATGACGGGATCCAGGGAAATACCAATCCGTGTGAACAATGTGTCAAGAGAACAAGGGTATCTACACTAAATACAAGAAACATAAACGATATCATAAAACAGAAATATTATCAGAGAATGTACTCGCCTGTGATCTGGTGGAATATGTCAACTGGTTCAAGAACAGTGCCTCGAGGACCTATAGGTGGAATACTGTATCAATATAAGGGTTTGAAAGTAAAATCAAGTCATACTAAGTCAAATTAGGTCAAGACAAGTCAAAGCAAGTCAAACTAGGTCAATCTAAGTCAAGGGTTGACTTACAGTTGACTTCTGGTCAACTGGTCAACTCTGGTCAACCCTAGGTCAACTCGGGTCAAACTTGACTAACGTTGACTAACAGTTGACTTTGGGTCAACTGGTCAACTCTGGTCCAGTTCTGGTCAATTTTAGGCTACGGTTGACTTCCGGTTGACTTTTGGTCAAAATAGTCAACTATGGTCAACCAAGGTCAAAACTAGGTCAAATGTTGACTCTACTTCGACGTTCGGTCAAAGTAGTCAACCATGGTCAAACTGGGTCAAAGCTAGTCTCTACAAACATCTACAGGGTCAACACATTCAATTTCAGTGGTTGTGAAATCACTGGAATCGATGAATCTTAAAATACCACAAAGGAGAAGGATTATAATAATAGGGTAAAAACCTACAGATGTTGTCGGATGGTGAAACAACCATTACCAACGTGTCCAGAATGATCAAAACAGCTAGGATAGCCTGTCCAAAAGTCCAATTTGGACACAGGGGCAAAACGGTAATTTTGGGCCAAAATGATATCTGCCGTTGGACACACTTTGCACCGAAAAATGTGCCAAAATAAAAGTGCACAAAAGCTAACAAATTATATGTCCACGAATCCAGAATGACGATGCGAACCCAACGGTATATCCAGAATTGGATTCCGTTGACCCGATCTCAACTTGGTCCGTTGACCAGGACATTGAAATTTCGATTTGCACGAAAAAACGTGTCGGAGCCAATGTCCTCAAAATTCAGCAAATTATATGTCAACGAGTCTAGAATGACGATACGAACTCAACGGTATATCCGGAATTGGATTCCGATGAGCCGAACTCAAAATGACCTATTGACCCGGATATTGGTATCCGACTTGCACCGAAATGCGTGTCGGAACCAATGTCCACTAAAATCTAGCAAATTATATGTCAACGAGTCCAGAATGACGATACGAACTCAACGGTATATCCAGAATTGGATTCCGATGAGCCGGTCTGAAAGTGACCCGTTGACTCAGAAAGTGGGACCCATTTTGTATCGAAATGCGTGCCAGGGCCACGTTCTCCAAATCAAACAAACTTTATATGAAAACATGCTAGAACGACGCCACGAGTCTACTGGTGGTGTCATAAATTGAATCCGGAGTCCCGGGTTCAAAAATGAAATTTAACAAGTGCAACACTAAGAATTCGAACGGCCAACTTTCGCGTCGAATTCGACCGATCTAACAAGCTCAAACTGAAATGAAATCTAAAGGGGGCAGGAAGAGGGTTATACCAGCTGTGCACCGGAACTGGTAGCGTGCAAAATGGAGCTGCGACGACGAAGATACGAACCCGTGAAGTTGGCGTCACGAAACTGTCCAAAAACAGTTTAAATTAAAACGTCAAATTGGTGGCCAGTTTTGAGGTATCAAACGACGAAATTAACGGGTGAAATTTGAGAGGAGTGAAGGTGGATATACCGAGATTGAGATGGAGCAAGGCTTTCGCCGATCCAACGGTCGGATTGTCCAAAAATCTGTACGAAGTCGCTGCGACGGAGCGCGAATTCTGGAATTTCTCCGCGCGCGCGTCGACGGAACTCCGAGAAAAACGCTGAAAACACCTAGACGGCGCGTCCCGGAGGACGTTGGCCGCCACGAGAGGGTGCGGTGGTGTGCGCCCGGCCTGGGGGGGCTCGCTGGCGGTTCGTCGGAGTGGGGGTGGCCGGCCACGCGGCGCACGACGGCGCACGGCGGCGCACGGCGACCTGCTGCTGTGCGCGCGATGTCGCAGTACTGCTGCGAGCTGCTGCTGTAGCAGCTGTGGCACGCCGGCCACATGGTGCGGCACGACGGCCAGGCGGTACGGTTGAAGTGGTGGTGGCGGTTCGGGTTGGGAAGGAGGTGGTGGGGTTGAATGAAGGTGATGGTGGTGTTGGCTAATGGTGGTGTGGTGGGAGTTGAGGAAGATGATGTTGAGAATGATGAAGAGAAGGAGAAAGGGGGGCTCGGCCGAATGGTGGGGGAAGCTCGGCCAAGCATGAGGGAGCTGCTGTGAGAGAGAGGTGAGAGGGATTAGAAAGAGAGAGAGAAGTATGTATGTGTGTATTATTTAAATGAGAGAGGAGAGAGAGAGGGTGAGATTTTAAAAGATATTTAGAGAGAGAGAGAATGAGAGAGGGGGTGTGCTCGGGTATAAAGGGGGGATGGGTTGTCCTGGTGGGGGGGTGTGTGATGGAGTGATGGTGAGAGGAAGAGAGAGAGATTATATAATATATGTAGGTGTGTGCATATAATATATAAAGAGAGAGAGAGATTTAGAGAGAGAGAAAGAAAGATATTATTAGATAGAGAGGGGAGCGAGAAAATGGAGAGAGGGGAGGTCGGCTGACCACATGGGGGGTGGTGATTTTGTGTGTGTGGAGAGAGAGTGTGATGTGAGGATTTAAATGTAGGGATTTAAATGTAGAGAGAGATAGAGAGTATTATACAAATATATATAATAGTGTCGTGCCCAGTACCGAAATACGGAGACGGACTAGGCCAGCTACTCCATATGAGGTACGTAACGTCATACGGCGATCGTGGCTGTCGAGAGACTAGGGGGTACACGCTACAATCAAGTCTCCTATGGTCCCACGGAGTTCTATGTCTCAATCAATCGAGTCACATCAGCAATTAAATGAACATTAAAGATAAAGCAGTAAGGCGTCCCCGACGCTTCATCAAGATGGTCATGAGAGACTAGCTTTATAATTTAGCTATCTCAGAGAGTCAGAAGTACAAAATTATACACAGCTGCAGTCTGTTTAATTACAATTATGTACTGACACAAAAAATCGAGTAATCCGGCTAACAGGTGTCGGTGGCTAAACGCCGCAAAAAGTATAAGCAGGAGTGGTGGAGAAGAAACCCACTCGAGTCCCCGGACCGCCATGCTCCTAGTATGCACCATGGATGTCAGGAAGGAAGATCGTGTCCTCCGGCTCCGCTACGAGATCTGGCCAAACAAAACCAGCGGGGTCAGCCCCGAATAGCAAGTACCGCCAAAGGGGCACAAGAGTTAAGATTAAAAACCGAGTTAATAGAATGATTGATAATAGTAATACTTATGCTACTATTATAGAGTAGCGCAACATCTTCGAACCCATATGGCACCCTTACAACCAAACAAGGACAAAAGGTGCCGCATGGAGTCGGGACGTGTCGTACTCTATAACTTTCACATAAGTTAAACGGTATAAACAAGAAAATCTCCTGATCATGACTTTGGTCGATAGCCTATCGCAGCACAATATCCAACCCAACAATCAAACAAAAACATGGGTTGGATCTTGTACCATGATAGACCATATTCCTCGGTCATTCACAGAAGTAACACTTCACAACCATAATAAGTCTTCCGTTCATAACTTCGGTCCACAGCCGGTCATAGTACGATAACCAACCCAACAATCAAACAAGAATATGGGTTGGATCACGTACCATGACAGTCCGCTTCCCTCAGTTATTCACGGAAGGTAATAGGACATAAGCAAGTCGTTTTCACGGCCAATCAAGCCTACGAGTTTCTAGTGGGATGAGGTTATCCTTGCATCATGTTATTTAGAAAATCCTCAGATCGTATCTTTCCAGCAAGGCTAGCCAACCCAGGGGTTCGCGTAGACAGGTATGATTGAGCACAGGTCCCTCGTAAGGCCACCTTGCTAAAACATATAATATATAGCAGGAATTAATCGGATACAGTCATCCACTCGTTGCAGATGACACAGTATCCGTGGAGACCAGCCGGCGCGTCGAGACAATATCTCAAGGCGGCAGGTGTAACACGATCTCGGGATTTTGCCATCCCCATGCATCTAGTATGTTTAGTTGCCTAATTTAACCCTAGGTGAAATCTTGGACTCACATGCTGTGGCCTGCATGATTATCCTCCTA
This sequence comes from Iris pallida, assembly GCA_029216955.1. Taxonomy (NCBI): domain Eukaryota; kingdom Viridiplantae; phylum Streptophyta; class Magnoliopsida; order Asparagales; family Iridaceae; genus Iris; species Iris pallida. Next base: position 1,815,817 of record JANAVB010001396.1, on the reverse strand, counting down.
AAGTCGTACTTTAGTATGAGTACCCCAAAGAGGATCCATGTCAATCAGTATGTCAACATGTACTACCCTCCTTAGTGTAATGCATCATTGCAAATACGCCACGTGGAGTTACGAGTCATTTGTCGAGCATGAACAAGAACTGGGACATTCAGGTACATGTATCGGGTAGGAACACTTTGTTCTCCGGGGTCACATTAGTGCTCATATCATGCTCGGGACAAAAGGCATAAGGATATAAAATGGACATATAATATCTGATAAAATATTAAAAGCGTACGCACAAAAGCACGCATGCTCAAGGGGAGCTGCGTATGTGAAAAGTCACGCACGCATGAGAGCAGCGTACGTGAAAAGTCACGCAGGCTCACTCAAGGCAGCGTACGTGAAAAGTCACGCAGGCTCACTCAAGGCAGCTTACTCAAGGCAGCGTACGTGAAAAGTCACGCAGGCTCACTCAAGGCAGCGTACGTAAAAAGTCACGCAGGCTTACTCAAGGCAGCGTACGTGAAAAGTCACGCAGGCTCACTCAAGGCAGCGTACGTGAAAAGTCACGCAAGCTCACTCAAGGCAGCGTACGTGAAAAGTCACGCAGGCTCACTCAAGGCAGCGTACGTGAAAAGTCACGCAGGCTTACTCAAGGCAGCGTACGTGAAAAGTCACGCAGGCTCAAGGGGAGACACGCTTCCAACAGGCAGCGTACTCAAGGCTGCGTACGCAGCGCTAAAGAGCACGCGCAGCTCAGTGTGCGTAAGCTAAGCAGCTCGGCACACTGCTCTCTGTCTTCCCCAAATAGCAAGAACACCATGGTTGAACCCAAAGCTTCAAAACATCACAACTTGGCCATCCGAACTCCAAATTCGGATTTCCAAAGTTCCATCTTGGGTGAAATGGAATTCTCTTCCACATGGAAGCATCAAAACCCACAAAACCCCAACGAAAAATAGATCAAGACCAAGGAAATCCGAAAATGATTAAAACTTAGATCGACAAAAATCAAAGCTTCAAAATGAAAATTTCCAAGTTCTAAACTAGTATAGATTGAGGAGAAGAACATGTTTTGGCAAATAGTTTTGTAAGAAATCATTGACAAAATTATGGATCCATCTCTTGAGCAAGTTGGTACTTGCCTTGGTTGGTGGAGGAAATAAATGAGAGGAAGTAAATGAGAGGAGAGAGAATGAGATGAGTTATATATAAAGATCTTGGACCCATGGGTTCATGATGAACCAAAGGGTTCATGATGAACCATTGGTGAACCAAGAATAGGTTACCCAAATGAGCCAAAACTGTAGGCCCAAATACAGAAAATAAATTAGGAAATAATATTTTGTCGAATATTTTTGGGAAATGCATGAAGAAATACTGCATAATAAATATTGTATAAATACAAAATAAATATAATTTATCGGTTTACGTATTAAAATACGTATTCCAGGATTGGGGAGTGACATCTCTACCCTTCTTAGAAAAATTTTGTCCTCGGAATTCCAGCCAAGACAGGATAGTAAAATCAGGGCAAGCAAGGCACAATCATATACAAGTTAACTATCATAACAGTTATTATCATACATCACAAAGTGCAAAACAATTAAGCAGGTGCAGATAAGCATGGAATCGTGTCAATAAGGTGCAAAAATATACCTTATTAGTCAAACAAATGCGGGTACCGAGATCTGATCTCGTCCTCGCGCTCCCAGGTTGACTCTCCCGAAGAGTGATGGTTCCAAAAAACACGGACAAGGCTTATCGTCCGATTCTTGAGTACCTTCTCTCGTCGGTCTAAAATAGATACAGGTTGTTCCTCGTAAGTTAGGTCGGTACCAACGACTAACTCAGAATGATCGAGGACATGACTCGGATCCGGGACATACCCACGTAATTGGGACACATAAAACACATCATGTATGCCAGTTAACGAAGGCGGAAGGGCAAGTCGATAAGCCACATCACCTACCCGAGCAAGAATCTTAAAAGGACCAACGTATCTTGGACTAAGCTTTCCTCGGGTTCCAAATCTGATGATACCCCGAGTAGGCGAAATTCGCAGAAACACTTGGTTGCCAACTCTGAACTCTAGAGGCCTACGATGCTGATCTGCCCAATGACGATGTCGGTCCTGTGCAACTCGAAGGCGCTCTCTGACCAACTTAACTATCTCCACAGTCTGCGTGATCATCTCTGGTCCCAACAACTTTCGTTCTCCGACGTCGTCCCATGCCAAAGGGGACCTGCACTTTCTTCCGTACAATGCTTCGAACGGGGCCATCTGAATGCTAGCCTGATAGCTGTTGTTATAGGAAAACTCCACTAGATGAAGGTGGTCCTCCCAAGATCCGCCAAAATCCAAGGTACACGCCTGTAGCATATCTTCTAACGTCTGAATGGTTTTTTCTGATTGCCCGTCAGTTTGTGGATGATAAGCAGTACTGAATCTTAACTTGGTTCCCAAACTTTGGTGTAAGCTCCGCCAAAAATGGGAAGTAAACCGCGTATCCTGATCTGATACTATACTAACTGGAACACCGTGCTGCCTTACTATCTGCTTCATATACATTTCTGCTAACTGCTCAGTAGTCTGTCCAACTCGGAAGGGAAGAAAATGAGCGACCTTCATGAGTCGATCTACTATTACCCAGACTGCATTCTTACCAGTCGGGGATCTAGGTAAACCGGTCACAAAATCTATCGTGATGTGCTCCTATTTCCATTCTGGGATAGGAAGCGGCTGTAGCAACCCTGCTGGTCTCTGCTGCTCGACTTTCACCTGCTGACATACCAGACACTTGGATACAAATCTCGCTATCTCTCTTTTCATGCCATTCCACAAAAAGTACTGCCTGATATCTCGATACATCTTCGTTCCTCCTGGATGAATGGAGTAAATAGAACTATGAGCTTCGGACATAACTTCTTGCCGAAGGTCTCCACTCGGTACACAGAGTCTGTTTCCAAACCTGAGCGTACCATCTTCAGGAATCACTAACTCCTTCCTACGGCCTGATTCACACTCCGACCGTAACTTCTGAATCTGTGGATCTCCTGCTTGTGCTGCCCTTATCCTCTCTACTAAGGTTGACTGAATCTGCATACTGGTCATTCTTCCTATATCCCTTGGCAAAACTACTTCGATTTCCATACTCTGAAGGTCTTCTAAAATATGCTTCTGCGAGGTCAAGATAAAGGCACTGTCTCTCCTACTCAGTGCATCTGCAACTATATTCGCCTTGCCTGGATGATACTGAAGATCTAAGTCAAAATTCTTCAGTAGCTCTAACCATCTTCTTTGCCTCATGTTCAAATCTCGCTGCGTGAATACGTATTTCAAACTCTTATGATCAGTATAGATCTCTACCCGATATCCGTATAAATAATGCCTCCACAACTTGAGTGAAAACACCACAGCTGCTAACTCCAAATCGTGAGTCAGGTAATTCTTCTCATGGTCTCGAAGCTGTCGAGATGCATATGCTATCACCTTTCCGTGCTGCATCAATACACATCCAAGACCCTTTCCAGATGCGTCACAATATACTGTAAAGCCTCCCGCTCCTACTGGAAGCGTCAAGATCGGGGCTGAGATTAATTTCTTCTTCAATTCTTCAAATGATGCCTGACAGCTAGCTGACCAAACAAACTCTACGTCCTTGTGCGTCAAACGCGTTAAGGGCGCAGAAATCTTGGCAAAGTCCGCCACGAACCTTCTGTAGTAACCAGCTAATCCTAAGAAACTTCGTACTTCTGCAACCGTTCTCGGGACTGGCCAATGCTCTACGGCCTCAATCTTCTTCGGATCCACTGACACTCCTGCCCCAGAAATTACATGCCCCAGGAACGAAATGTGATCTAACCAGAATTCACACTTGTCGAGCTTCGCATAAAGTTGATGCTCCCTCAATGTCTGTAAGACAGTCCTAAGATGTTTCTCATGCTCCTCTACACTGCTGGAATAGACAAGAATGTCATCTATGAACACCACCACAAATTTATCCAAATATGGCAGAAAGATGCGGTTCATTAAATCCATAAATACTGCGGGGGCGTTGGTTAGTCCAAAGGGCATTACTAAAAACTCATAATGCCCATATCTAGATCTGAATGCTGTCTTCGGTATATCTTGCTCCCGGACTCTTACTTGATAGTATCCTGACCGAAGATCGATCTTGGAAAAGACGCTGTCCTTGCTCAACTGGTCAAACAGGTCATCAATCCTTGGTAGTGGGTACTTATTCTTCACTGTTACTGCATTCAGCTTGCGGTAGTCGATGCACATCCTCGTCGACCCATCCTTCTTGGGAACTAGAATCACTGGCGCAGCCCAGGGCGATTTACTGTCTCGGATGAATCCTTTAGACTTCAACTCTTCTTCATGTTGATACAACTTATCCTGTTCTGACGGCGACATTCTGTAAACTCTGTCTGCAATAGGCCTCGTTCCAGGGTTCAACTCAACGCTAAATTCTACCTTTCTGACTGGGGGTATCCCTGGGAGCTCATCAGGGAAGACGTCGAGAAAATCTTCGACCACTCTCGGAATCACGTCCTGGCTCTGACACTGCTGCTGAGATGACGCCTCCGGCCTGATTCTTCAAGGTTCGAGTAAAGATGAACTGCTCCATCCCAGGAATGCTGAATATGACCCTACCTTCTCTACAATCAATTGTCGCATGACTGTCTCTCAACCAGTCCATGCCAAGAACGACATCAAAATTCCCCATAGGGAATTCAATCAATGATGCGGGCAGTAAATGCCCACACACCTCCACCGGACATGAAAAGCGTACTCTGCTAACTTCTACGAGCCTATTGCCGATGAGTATATCCATCCTCTCCGGCAATGCCTCAAACTCTAATCCAATCCGTGTAGCATATTGTGCAGAGATGAATGAATGGGTAGCACCTGAATCAAATAATGCTACAGCAGAAAATGAGGTGACGAGAATTTTACCTGCCACCACGTCACTAGACGCTAGAGCCTCTTCCAAGGATAATGTGAGAGCCTGTCCCTGGCCCCGCTGAGCTCCTTGTTGCGGCCTTCCTCGACCATGCTGTTGCTGCATCTGAGGGCCTTCGGCTTCCTGTGCCTGGCGGAACATCTGAGCCTGCGTTGGTAGACGCTGGGCTAGGGGCCTTACTGCTAATATTGGCCCTCCATTCGGGGTTGCCACCGGAGCTGGCAATGCTGGAAACGTTGAGCTGGCCCTCCTGGCCTCTGCATCACAGGACAAGTGGAGATACGGTGGTCTGAACTACCACACCTCAAGCATAATCCATTCGCTGACCGGCACACCTTCCTCGTGTGCCCTGCCTTCCCACAGAATGTACAGCCCTGGGGTGCTCCCTGACGCTGTTGTTGGTTCCTCGGCTGCTGATGCTGAACTGGCGCTGTATTAGTTGACACGGCCGTCCTCCGCGGTGCTCCTGTATCATGAATACGTACACCGGGTGCGGGTGCCGATGTTCGCTGCATTGCTCCTCCTCCAACCTGGGAATGAGATCTCTTCTGACCTCCTGTCCTCGATGCCAACCTCTGCTGGGTAAGCTCGTGCCTCCGAGCGGCCGTCAAAACAGCGTCAAACATCTGGTAGTCGTGTCCTTCTACAAGCTGCAATAGTTCCAAATGAAGTCCCTGTTGGAACCTCATAGCTTTCTCTGGCTCCGTTGCCACCATTGCTGGTACGAAATGGCACAATCTGCAGAACTCTGCTGCATACCCATCTACGGTCTTGCCTGCTTGCTTGAGACTGATAAACTTCTGCTGGAGCTCATATCGAGCTACTACACCAAAATACTTGGCCTTGAATCTGTCACTGAAGGTGGTCCAACGAACAGGGCGTCTTGTTCCAACTTCTTCTGATGCCCACCAGTCGCGGGCAAGATCCTGAAGTACCAGTTTGACCTGATCAACCTTCTCATCATCTGGAACCTTGGCTGCCACAAGAATGGCTTCGATGTCTTGAATCCATGCATCCGCAGTGATGGCATCCTCCGTGCCATCAAAATACCTCGAGTTCAAGCGACGAAACCTTCCTGATGCTCCCGAGTTAGCCCCGACACTCCTCTCAAGAGCTAACTGAATCCCTTGGTTCAGCAACACGTTCTGCTCTTGCTGTCGAGTCTGCTGCTGTTGGTTAGTGACAAGAAACCCCCGGATGATCTCCAGGAGTGCTACGGCGTCTGGTACTGCCATCGCAGCGGGTGCTGCAGGAGTTTCAATAACCTGCGGCTGCACTGCCTCTGGTTCCATTTCTGCTCGTGTCTGCCCTGGGGAAGGTTCTCTCCCCTGCTGGCGCCCAGTCGAGCCATGCTCTCGCTGCTCTTCCTCATGGGCCTCACCCGCTACTGAGAATGAAGCACCCCTATAGAGAAAGATATAAGATTATCAAGTCCGAACGAGGAAGATTTCGAGGATGCAAGTCAAGTTAGAGATCAAGGCAAGGACAGAGAATTCGAAACAGAATTTCAAGGGGAACAAGTTTTGATTGAGACTCCTAATAATTTGCAATACCCCACAAGTCTGAAAAAGAGACCTGCATGGGCCACCACTTAAACCTTGTCACGCCCCAGTACCGAAATACGGAGACGGACTAGGCCAGCTACTCCATATGAGGTATGTAACGTCATACGACGATCGTGGCTGTCGAGAGACTAGGGGGTACATGCTACAATCAAGTCTCCTATGGTCCCACGGAGTTCTATGTCTCAATCAATCGAGTCACATCAGCAATTAAATGAACATTAAAGATAAAGCAGTAAGGCGTCCCCGACGCTTCATCAAGATGGTCATGAGAGACTAGCTTTATAATTTAGCTATCTCAGAGAGTTAGAAGTACAAAATTATACACAGCTGCAGTCTGTTTAATTACAATTATGTACTGACACAAAATATTGAGTAATTCGGCTAACAGGTGCCGGTGGCTAAACGCCGCAAAAAGTATAAGCAGGAGTGGTGGAGAAGAAACCCACTCGAGTCCCCGGACTGCCATGCTCCTAGTATGCACCATGGATGTCAGGAAGGAAGATCGTGTCCTCCGGCTCCGCTACGAGATCTGGCCAAACAAAACCAGCGGGGTCAGCCCCGAATAGCAAGTACCGCCAAAGGGGCACAAGAGTTAAGATTAAAAACCCAGTTAATAGAATGATTGATAATAGTAGTACTTATGCTACTATTATAGAGTAGCACAACATCTTCGAACCCATATGGCACCCTTACAACCAAACAAGGACAAAAGGTGCCGCATGGAGTCGGGACGTGTCGTACTCTATAACTTTCACATAAGTTAAACGGTATAAACAAGAAAATCTCATGATCATGACTTTGGTCGATAGCCTATCGCAGCACAATATCCAACCCAACAATCAAACAAGAACATGGGTTGGATCTTGTACCATGATAGACCATGTTCCTCGGTCATTCACAGAAGTAACACTTCACAACCATAATAAGTCTTCCGTTCATAACTTCGGTCCACAGCCGGTCATAGTACGATAACCAACCCAACAATCAAACAAGAACATGGGTTGGATCACGTACCATGACAGTCCGCTTCCCTCAGTTATTCACGGAAGGTAATAGGACATAAGCAAGTCATTTTCATGGCCAATCAAGCCTACGAGTTTCTAGTGGGACGAGGTTATCCTCGCATCATGTTATTTAGAAAATCCTCAGATCGTATCTTTCCAGCAAGGCTAGCCAACCCAGGGGTTCGCGTAGACAGGTATGATTGAGTACAGGTCCCTCGTAAGGCCACCTTGCTAAAACATATAATATATAACAGGAATTAATCGGATACAGTCATCCACTCGTTGCAGATGACACAGTATCCGTGGAGACCAGCCGGCGCATCGAGACAATATCTCAAGGCGGCTGGTGTAACAGGATCTCGAGATTTTTCCATCCCCATGCATCTAGTATGTTTAGTTGCCTAATTTAACCCTAGGTGAAATCTTGGACTCACATGCTGTGGCCTGCATGATTATCCTCCTAAAGTCGTACTTTAGTACGAGTACCCCAAAGAGGATCCATGTCAATCAGTATGTCAACATGTACTACCCTCCTTAGTGTAATTCATCATTGCAAATACGCCACGTGGAGTTACGAGTCATTTGTCGAGCATGAACAAGAACTGGGACATTCAGGTACATGTATCGGGTAGGAACACTTTGTTCTCCGGGGTCACATTAGTGCTCATATCATGCTCGGGACAAAAGGCATAAGGATATAAAATGGGCATATAATATCTGATAAAATATCAAAAGCGTACGCACAAAAGCACGCACGCTCAAGGGGAGCTGTGTACGTGAAAAGTCACGCACGCATGAGAGCAGCGTACGTGAAAAGTCACGCAGGCTCACTCAAGGCAGCGTACGTGAAAAGTCACACAGGCTCACTCAAGGCAGCGTACGTGAAAAGTCACGCAGGCTCACTCAAGGCAGCGTACGTGAAAAGTCACGCAGGCTCACTCAAGGCAGCGTACGTGAAAAGTCACGCAGGCTCACTCAAGGCAGCGTACGTGAAAAGTCACGCAGGCTTACTCAAGGCAGCGTACGTGAAAAGTCACGCAGGCTCACTCAAGGCAGCGTACGTGAAAAGTCACGCAGGCTCACTCAAGACAGCGTACGTGAAAAGTCACGCAGGCTCAAGGGGAGACACACTTCCAACAGGAAGCATACTCAAGGCTGCGTACGCAGCGCTAAAGAGCGCGCGCAGCTCAGTGTGCGTAAGCTAAGCAGCTCGGCACACTGCTCTCTGTCTTCTCCAAACAGCAAGAACACCATGGTTGAACCCAAAGCTTCAAAACATCACAACTTGGCCATCCGAACTCCAAATCCAGATTTCCAAAGTTCCATCTTGGGTGAAATGGAATTCTCTTCCACATGGAAGCATCAAAATCCACAAAACCCCAACGAAAAATAGATCAAGACCAAGGAAATCCGAAAATGATTAAAACTTAGATCTACAAAAATTAAAGCTTCAAAATGAAAATTTCCAAGTTCTAAACTAGTATAGATTGAGGAGAAAAACATGTTTTGGCAAATAGTTTTGTAAGAAATCATTGACAAAATTATGGATCCATCTCTTGAGCAAGTTGGTACTTGCCTTGGTTGGTGGAGGAAATAAATGAGAGGAAGTAAATGAGAGGAGAGAGAATGAGATGAGCTATATATAAAGATCTTGGACCCATGGGTTCATGATGAACCAAAGGGTTCATGATGAACCATTGGTGAACCAAGAATAGGTTACCCAAATGAGCCATAACTGTAGGCCCAAATGCAGAAAATAAATTAAAAAATAATATTTTGTCGAATATTTTTAGGAAATGCATGAAGAAATACTGCATAATAAATATCGTATAAATATAAGGTAAATATAATTTATCGGTTTACGTATTAAAATACGTATTCCAGGATTGGGGAGTGAAAAATAAAGAGAAAAAATAAGATATTTTCAAAGTAGGAAAAATAGAAAAATTATGTGGGGTATTTGGACAGTCATGATAGAGGGTAACATGGAGCTGGGGTTGGGTTCAGTGGAGCCGGGTTGGACCAAAATCGGACAGGAGGCAATAATTAAATTAAAATAGATATTTAAAATTATGGGTAAATAAGTAGCATGTGGGAGCTCAAATAAATGGGACACAAGTGTCAGACGGGTAGTAGGCTCAATGTGGGCCATGTCCATATTTGGGGTCGGCTAGGTTGGATCGATGTCGGGCCCAAAAATTAAATGGAAAATTAAATCAGGTTTTAGGGTAGATAATTAATTGGCCTAAATTGAACCGAAAGTTGTGCGAAGGAAATGGAGCACAAAATGGAGTGTCTGAGTGGGACACGAAGGTCAGGGGTGAAGAGCGTCTCGAGTAGATCAGGCATGACAAGTTGGTTTCGAGAGAATGACTAGTCTGGTGCTCCTAAATTAAAAGTCACGGTAACGCGCTTATGAGGATCAAGGAAAAGAGTGAAAAAATCAATTAATAATTAAATGGTCTAAATTGATCCGAACTTGCGTGAAGCAAAAAGAGTACAAGGGAATAAGTTTGAGTGGGACACGATATACCAAAATGAAGGTAATCATGTCCACTACAAACTTCAAGAAGAAAGTTTCCAGAGACTGGCATCCCTGATGCTTTAGAAATCCAAGTCACGGTAGAGAGCATTAAATCAAATAATAATCAAATAATAATATTTATTCAAAATAATTGATTTATAAAATAAAAAAAATAAGCCCTAAATTCAGGGGCTTACAATTCTTCACTGATAAATAGCCCTGCATTACACCTATCCTTTACTGCATTTTATTACATACCCTGCATATCAGTTAACTGCATTGTACTACACAGTATTCACTGCTTTCCATTTGGTATCCTGCACCTTCAACACATGCCCTACTATATCAAATAACCTTACATCCTCATGGTATCTTGGTTCAGATTAGTAGCAGTATATATACATATATGTATATGATGTGTAGTGTATATATATTAGATATGGGATATTATATATATATATATATATATATATATATATATATATATATATATATATATATATATATATATATATATATATATATATAAATATATATATATGTTAGTTATATGATTTAGGTTTTGAGGTTGAGGGTAAGGTTATATGGGATAAGGTGATGTTATACTATATAGGCATATATGTGATGTACCTTGTATATGTGATATGGTTTGGGTTAGAATTTATGAGTTTAGTTTAATGTAAGTTTGACTAGTACCTAGTTGCCAAGACTTTAGTCTAGCAAATAGAAGTTGACCATTGGCCAAGAGTTCAATGTTAACCAATACCCCTTAGGCTATACATGATGTAGGTATATGTGATATCTTAGAATAGGTAATGGTATTTGTTTATGAGTATTCATATATATGAGGGTATGGATTATATATGAGGGTAGCTAAGATTAGCAAGGTAGTTGATTTTACCTTGGTAATAGGGGTGGAATAGCCTAGTTGACCTAATTAGCTAAGCTTGACTAGTTGACCAAAACCCTAGAATGACCAAGTTGACCAAATAGTTTAGGATTGACTTGGTTAGTCTAAGTTTGACCATTTGACCAAGATAGCCTTGTTGTTGACCTAGTTTAACTAGAGTAGTTGACTTGGGTTGACCCAGGGTTGACCAAGTTTGACTTGGACCTAGTTTGACCTAGACAGTTGACCAGGTTTGACTTAGGGTTGACTTTGACCTAGAATTGACTTAGAATCATGTAGATTGCATCATAAACTTTATTTGTCTTATTTAAACATATTATAACCTGTATTCCTCCGTTTAGGACATTGTGACTCAGTTGCAGACATCTGATATTACATTACTCTTTTCAGAGTATCAGGCGAGTACATTCTCTGATAGTTCTCTCATTTAATTGTCAATTACTATACTTCAGTTACAGTTAGTTTTATGTGATTCTCTGTTACAACACGTATGGATATTTCTGGATTTATGTATGCGACACACATACCTTACTTATCTGGCCTCTATTACTGGAATCACTGGAATCATTCCGGAATCTATTTCTGGAATCATCATATTTTGGCTGGACTCATCTCGATTCTCGTATCGAATTCTGGATTCATTTGTATTACGGGGCGGGGAAATACTTGAGTAAGACATGTAGACATACCCCAATCTGGAATCTCCCAACTGGAATCTACTGGAATCTACTGGAATGATAGCCATCTCACACCCGGTCAGGTGTGTGATGTGCCGTATTACCTACAGCCGTTTACTTGTCGATCTCGGTTGTTTCACTTAACAAAATTGCCAAACAAAAGGTTGGATTTTGAAAATAAAACGAGAAAAAGTACAAGAAGTACGAATTTGATTCTGGGAAAGTATTGCTATGGAAGTCTGATTCGTAAATGATCACTTTGTTCCTTGGACCATATGATGATGATGATCACTGCTTGAAGTAGAACAACTTGGAAGAACTAAGTCACCAGAAAGGTATCGACGCACTTGGGCACTGATGGCGAGGCCGAATGCTTTCCTGCTTTGCTTCACTCTGTTCTGAAAGAAAAGTTGAAGAACAACTGGAGGATCAAAATCTCGAAGTCCTGATCTCTGTATTCTCCCCTGTTCTCTCCCTCCCCGTCTCTTTGAGAAAAATGAGTCTATTTATAGACTGGGGCTTCCGTGCGTAAAAAGACACCAAAATCTGTCTTTATGCTAACAACTGCCACCCATGATCAGAGTCATCCTTTGCATACGTTGACACGCATCCCATCATTTCAGTGAGAATAGGATACATGTACACACGTTCTTCGAAATATATGGCATGAAGGCCATGTAGGCAGACCACGTTCCATACTGGCCAGAAAGAATAGGGCGTAAAAATAGCTCCAACATCCTCTGGGCGTAAAGCAGTAAGATGAGCGTAAAATAGCTCTGCCATAGGTTTCCAGCGTAAAGTGGTTATTGAATAACCTTGAGCGTAAAATGGCTCAAATAGACTTTACGCACACATTGTTTTATGAGCGTAAAAACTCATGTAGAACTCCGTGCGTAAAAGAAACCATATAGTGAGCGTAAAGTAGCTCGATCCCCCGTAAACAACAACAATGGTCTTTGTATAAGACAAATCCCATTGAATTCTGTGGTAAATGCCATCATTAATATCTTCATGTCAGAGTTTGCATTAAATGAGAGATTTGACAGCTTTGTCCAGCGTAAAAGAGGCTGCTCTGTCCTTGGCGTAAAACCATCGGTGTGGACCCAAGCGTAAAATGATCAGCCTGCTTAGGCATAAAAGAGATTATCCGCTCTTGCTTGGTGTAGAAAACCAATGATTTATGAATGAGGTAACTCTTGCTTTGAAGCACTTTTCACGCTCCTACAAGACCCCCTTCAAAGTTTTCAAATATCTCCAAAATTTGAAACACTTTGAACAGAAGCGTAAAAGTTGAGATTTGACCTGCCAGCGTAAAATTTGGGATACGTAACAGCCATCCGCGTAAAAGCGGGGATGTCCAACAGTCGGCGTAATTATAGGGATATCCAACAGTCGGTTTTGAATCTCTCTTATAAATAGGTCTTTTTCAGAGAGAGAAAAACACTTTTACTCATCTTCTTGAATCTCTTTGCCTTTTCTTTCTTCGAAACTCTGATCTGATGGCTCCTAAGAAATCATCCGCCGCCGGTAGCAAGGAGAAGAAACCAGCCATTGATTCTTCCTCGACTGATCATGTGAAAACCCCTACTCAGTCATCGCTACCACAACGAAATCCCAACCCGGCCGTGGCTCCGCCTATGATAGGTAAAAACCCTAATCTTTGGTTGGAAGAAAACAAATCCGTCGAGAAAGAAGAAGCTAACCCAAACTTTCAGCTTTTTACGCCCACGTTGTACGTGTGAGCGTAAAGCTGAAATAACATTGTACGCCCACGTTGTTCGTGTTAGCATAAAAAGATAACAAGAATACACCCATGTTATACGTGACAGCGTAAAATTTGGTTTTATGCCCACAGTTAATGTGCTAGCGTAAAACTTAACTACGCCCATGTTCGTACATGCCAGCATAAAAAGTTATATTACGCTCATTTTACTATGTGGTAGCGTAAAGTTCATCAATCTTTTTGAGAAATTTTGTCGAACAAAAGACTTCATAAGCTTTTCATCAATTCATTTAAAAAAACTTCGAACTAACTTGATCTCTTTTGTTATTTCACCAGTGGATTTGCAAGTTCACCCCCTCGCTGAAGTTTTCGGATCATCAGTTGGCATGGTAGGTTCGAACTATTTGGAAGATTTATCTCATGTCCAATTTCCTCAGTCGAACCCCGAGTATCCGGCAGAGAGGGCACAGTTGATAGCAGCTCAGGGGGATAGACTGTTGCTATCCATGATAAATGGAGAATTGTTGAGTTCGCTAGACGGACAACACTTCGCAAAACCAGCCTTTCTATTTGGAGATGCTATTGATTGTAAAACCCAGACACACCTCAAGAAAGAGTCTTGGGTTTTTAAATTTGGAAATAGAGCCATGTATCTTCCAGATATGGACAGAGATTATCCTTTGTCAGCATTCGTCCATGCTACTCATCCTCGACAAATATTGTGGAATTTGACTCCCAGTAGTCATGGACGCCCGGGTAGAATTGTTTTTAAGAGAGAGCGTGCCAATGATATGGGATACTTTGCTAGTGTTCCCAATGGAGGTGTTACTTCTATCTTTGGCCTTATGCCAGGCTCTAATCCTAGCGAAGATTCGGGTTTAATACAGCCAGTACAAACCCCGATGTTTGTCAATAAATTTATGAGGGAAGCTGTACTATATCCCCAAACCAACCCCAGGCTGCCAGGATGGTTGACTCCATTCAACCAGAGTTAGATTCAGATAAGCCTTTGGATGATGAAGAACTTTGAGGAAGAGTTGAAAGATATTGGCTTGTACGAAGCAGTAGCTTCCACCAGTTATGGTATTCCTCCGAATGGAAACTTATTTCTGGCCTTGATGGAGATATATTTAAGTTCAACTGGAACTTTTGCCACTCCGAAAGGTGAAATGGGTCTTGCCCTTCATGAGATGCAGTTTATCTCGAAGCTGCCAATGGGGGAGGCCCCATATGAAGAATATGTTCCCTCCAACAGGGAGCTTGCTGAAATCAGAGGAGTTAACCCTCAGTTAACCGAGACATACGAAGAACTGATGTGCCACTACCTGATTTGTACCACGATGCATGAAAGTACATCCCATTTGGCGTATATCAACAAGTGGACGACTTATCTTTTCTTCCATAAGGATAAGATATCCAAGGAAGATAAAGAAAGGTTTCAAGAAAACAAAGCTCCAGTAATCAACATAGATTCGACAATCCCTTCTAACAAGGTTCGGGATATGATGGTTACTTACAAATTCCCGAATAAATATCTGTCTACGAAGACTGGGGAATTTCCTGCAGGAACTGAAGCCTTGAGCTTCCTCAGATATGGTAGTCAAAGAATCTCACGGAGAGCCTTGCTGGCAGGCTTTCTTTCTTTATGGTTGAGAAGATGGGTTGTACCGGGTATTGGTACTGTTGACAGAATTCATCGCAGTGTGCTATGGCCAGCAGTACGTCTGGTATTTAAGGTCAGGATCAACCTGCTGTCGGCCATGGTGTGTCGGATAAATGTAGGTTTAAGAACCTTCGGTGAGGAGTTAATCAACAATGCTCCTCATCGGAATGTTTTCCCTAGAGTAGAGATGCCCTACACTTATCTGATGGGCTGGTTATTGCATCACAACTGCAGATTATTACCGCCGGGCCCAGGCGATGATGCGGAGGTCTTCCTTCAAAAATTCAGCAAAGCTACATGGATTGCTACGACTGTGGCAGATACCCGAGCAGTTTTGAATTATTCATACGGTTGGAACTTCTTCTGTACCCGGCCGCAAGTTTGAAGATGAAGTTGAAGGAAGAGTTGTATTGCCACAGTTAGTCTTTAGGTGGCTTCAGTGCATCAGACCGTCTCATCTGATGTACAAAAATGAAGATAATTGTACGTTCGAACCATACTTACCCAGTAGGTTTGCTCGCCAATTTGGATACGACCAACTTCATGTTGGTAATCCTTTGACTAATTTCCGTTACTATGGGAAATTACTTGACGGAGCTAGAGGTTGGAGGTATTTCGGTACTGCTCGGACTGGTGCTAAATTTAGAATTTCGACTGCCACTAGCACTACAGAACTACGTATACTCCATACGTATGCCCACTTCTATGCTTCAATTCATTCCTTTGCCCATGGTTACAATATGAAGGGTAGTCTGAGGTGGCCTAAAGAAGGAGATATTGAGGAGCAGGTCAGGGTACCAGCAGACATCCCTGACGATATTGGCATCCCAGATCCGTTTTTAGTAGTTATCCCGACAGGAGTTGGAGAACCAGCTGCAGAACCTATCATTATTGGTAAAGGCCGAAAAAGAAAACAGAGTGCAGTCGCCACATCTCCAGTAAAAACTCCAGAAAAGAGGAAGAGGTCTACCACAAAAGGACCTTCCAAGCCAAGCGTTCACACTCCGGAAGAGGATATTGAAGAAGATCCTCTCGTCGGTTCTTCCTCAGTCCAACCTGGAGAAGGGTCTTCAGCCCCTCCACAGACAATTGGATCAGGAGCTGTAACACTTTTGTCTCCTGGACGTCTTAGCACCTCGCTTCATTTATCTTTGTCGTCCAAGGCACAAGTTACGGAGAGTACTACTACTGTATCCACTGCTGATCAAGATCGTATTCCATCAGACGAACCGGCTCTTGACTTTGAGGATGATGACTGGGATGGTGATTATGATACATATCTTGAAAAAAACGTACATATTCCAAGTATTATACAAAACCTATACGGAATTATATATCATGATTTTGTATACTAACTTATTTTTGTTCATTTTACAGATGTCATAATTGCACCAAAGCCTGTAGCTCCTCCCCCTCAAGAAGAAGAAATCTATGAAGAAAATGAGGAGTTTGAAGAGGAAGACGCAGACATCGAGGAGGGAGAAGTGCAAAAGCATGAGATGGAGCCTCAAGAAGCACATCCTCCATCATTTGTGGCACAACAAACACAATCTGAAGTGTCCTCCCTCGCTGAGGACCAACACAAAGAGAAGACTACAGTTGACCCCACTGTAGGTGATGATGGAACTGCTGGAGAAGGACCAGACTTGAACAAAGAATCAGCTGTAGAGAGTCTCACCACAACTGAAGCAGCGGAAAATCCTGTGGAGCAATCAGTTGAAGAAGATGCTGGAGGCATGCTTAAACTTCCAACAGAAACTGAGGAAATAATAACATCCTCTACTGTCGTCACTGATCCAGTACCAGTTTCTGACAAGCCAATGCCAGAATCTGAACCAGCTCTTGTAGTTGTCACCACATCCACCAATATTACCGCCGCCAGAACTCCAGAAACGACTGGAGTGACAAATATTGAAGACGTTGCTGCTGAGGTCCCTGGGAACCAGATAACAGTAGTAACGTCACCAGCTCCACCCCCGTCTGTTGATATACCGACTGGAGATATAATCCCTGAAGCTTCTAGGGATCAATTGGCTATAACGGTAGTAGCAACCACGACTTCATCTCATCCTACTGTTGCACCACTAACATCTGTTCCCGATTTCCGAGAAAGAGATCTGTTAAATATTGTTGCCACGCCAAGTTCCAGCACAGAAATGGATCTCCTCGTTGAGATTTATACTGACACCTTTTATAAGAGCCTGGCAACCTTGATAACAATGGTCCTAAATAAGGGCCTCAATTATGAAACTCTGAAGACGGCAATGGCTTCGACCATCAAGAACGTTGCTTTGTTCAATGATACTGAGATAGCTGCCGCATTGGAGAAAATTGTGGAGGACCTTGAACAGCCAACCAGAGAATATCTTAAGCTGTCAAATAAGAATGTTGAAGGCCTCATTCAGGAGGAGTATGAAGCCTTAACAGCTGATTATCTTACTCGAGAGACTACATATAATACAGCCCTCCATGAACACAGTCTGAAGGTTGCCAAAGAGAAAGCCTTTTTGACTGGCATAAAACCTGCACTGCATGGCCACAGAGTGGCTTATGACGCTTTGAACATAGATATTCAGAGCAAAAATGATGAAATCCGAGCAGTCGAGGCTGAATTAGCTCGCTTGAAGGCTGAAAGGGAGAAGATGATCGAAGATCGAAATCTGCATCTCACCCAGAGCTCGATTTTAGAAGAGAAAGCCTTTGGAGCTGAATCGACTATCAGGGCCCTTGATGAAGCCAAAGAGGGTCTGATAACTACCTTCGCCAAACTTTCTTGTATTTGTACTCCTGAGGCTCGACGTGCAGAGGCTACCAAGAAGGTTATGAATTCTCGTGGCAGACGGTTAGAAGAATTAAAGAAGTTGCTCCAAGATGTTTCCACTCCACCTTAAGAGAGTGTTTTGTCATCTTTTTGTCTTATTCATTCTGTAGTAATTTCACCAGAAATGAACGAAAGATTTGTTTTGTGATCCTATTATTTATTTGAAATTTAAACAATAGGTAAGAGGTAGAAAGCACTTATCAGAGGTAATATGGACGTGATAAGTTTCAACGTATCATATCTATCCAGAGGTAATATGAACATGATAGATGATAAAATCTTGTTTTCTGTTTTTAGAGTATACAATACTATCAGAGGTAATATGGACGTGATAATATGTAAGAACTCATAGAAAAGTAGATTAATATCTATGCAGAGGTCAAATGGACATGACAGATAGGAAAAACAAGTAGGTTTTAATATTCATCCAGAGGTCTTGAGAATATGATAAATAATAAATCCAATTAATCGACTGATAAGATAGAAGATTAATTTCTGTTTGCGAGTATACAATATTATCAGAGGTAATATGGACGTGATAGCATGTATAAACTCATGATAGAAAAGCAATTAGATTTGACATTTATTCAGAGGTCTTGATAACATGATAAATAACAAATCTAAATTCATATACCAACTGGTAAGATAAAAAGAAAGAGATAAGTAATCAGCTTAACCAAACCTTGGTAGCTGGGAAATAAGAAGACAGGTGTCATTGAAGATATACTCCATTATTGATAAAAGAATGAATGAATATATCTTTCAAGAAAGAAAATACCATCCTCAGGGATCATTCTCAAATGGTTCTGATTCATCATCGGCTTGAGACATATTGACTGAGAATATTTGCCCAGATTCACAATGTAAGGAACGAGACATATCGGATTCGATGAATAGAATTTCTTCCGAATCTGATGATTGTGAAGAGCTAGAAGAGAATTCTTCTTGTATATCGTCATTAAACATGTGGGACGGATCATATCCCAACCCATGACGAGTCTTCTGGTAAAACGGATTACCGCATAATGGTAGTCGTCTACCCTTGCCTTGATTAAGACCTTGCATAGTCTTCAAATCATATCCCATATTCTGGATAATCTTGATAGATTGTTGACTGTATTTGTCAATTCGGATTCTTTCTTTATCTTTATCTTTCAGATCATCTATCTGAGTAACAGGGATATTTCTAGCCAGACCAAACACAATTTGACGCTTGTTTTTCTTATCAGACGGAACCACGAAATAGGATTCTTCGTGATGTCTGAAAGTTATACAAGCTTGTGATGAAGCGGCTACAGGAAGTAGATAGGGAGAAGATGTCAAGAACTTTTGAGCATAAGGTCCGACATCGACATGAGGAGGAAAAGAATTCTCCTTATGATCAATGTATAAAGTTTCTTCTGGTTCTATGTTGTCTTTATATTGATGACTTTGATTATCAGAAGATAAAGTCATTCTCTCAATAAACTTGACAGCCATATACTCGAACAGAAAATCTTCATTGATATCAAAAAGTACAGAATGATCAATATTTACATCATTTACAGTCTGATTGCTACGCTTCGGATTAATCAACAGTGGACCATCATCCATCTTCTGCGTAGTTTTGCCAAGATTGACAATCAACGGTAGTTCTGGATCATTCGTATAAGAAGTACGTTCCTTGACCTTAATCATAAAAGGTTGAACCTGGCTCTTAGCAGGAATATTTATTGATTCCTCAGATGAAATTTGAGTTCTTCCTTTAACCTTGATCATCAAAGGTTGATCATTGACAGGTGGGGATTGGATTCGTCCCTTGACTATGATCTTCAAAGGTTGCTCCTCTGGCGGATCTTCATTAATAGAGTGATCCTCAGAGGGTGATTGATCTTCAGCCATGTCTGATATATCTTTCACATGCTTTGGTTTATAAAGCCTTGAATCAGAGAAGTAGGCTTCAACACCTTTGAATGGATTAATATCAGCAAACTCAGTTTTCACAACTCCTTGGGAGTCCACATATTTGAAACATTGGTGAAGAATTGAAGGCACAATATTATGTTCATAAATCCACGGTCTTCCAAGAAGAATATTGTAGGATACGTCTGAGTTGATAACATAGAAAGTTACCATAGTTCGAAGATCACTAATCTGAATCTGCAGACGAATCTTCCCCAGTGGTTTGCTCTTGCCAGAGTTAAAATCGACTATCGTAGTACTAGTGTAAGTCAGCTCACTAGTAGGAATCCTCAGGGGTCTTAGCATACTCTGAAGAATTATACTAATTGAAGATCCAGGATCGATGTAAATCCTATCAATTTCAGTGGATCCGATATATCCAGTGTAACACAGAGGCCTATCATGCTTGTTGTGTTTCAATAGCATATCTTCTTGTGTAAAGGTGATGTTGGGAATTGCTTCCATCACACTATGACATTGAGGACATGACACTGGTATATTATCAGGAGTCTTGAGTTGTGCCAAGCATGAATCTGCTTGAAGTAAAGCTTCGCTCAAAGTCTCTCTGCTTTCTCTGGAAAGGCGAAGCAGTTCAAATATAGAAAGTCTAGCCGGAGTATTGGCTAATTGAGCTAGAATGTCAAACTTGTAAGGCTTCATCACCACCCCCTGATTGGAAGCAGACTTCAATGGGGTATCAAAGCGTACTGCCTTCTGTTTCCCCCTTTCAACCACAGACGGTTTAGCAGAAACAGGAGAAGGTTGAACTGGTAGAGTTTCTACTACATCTTCTGCTTCTTTGGAGGATCCCTCATAGTCTTTGTGGTACTCTTTTCCAGATCTTGTACCAGCAAAAGTTTCTTCTTCAGACTCAGGAGAAGGAAATACCATATTACAGGATTTAATCTTTCTTCCCTTAGTCTTCTTCTTGTGAGGGTTGTTACGAGGAACTTCAGAACCCAATCCAGCAGTGGAATTCTGATTTTGAATTTGTAAAGGAAGACGTATTCCTTTATCATAATTCAAACCTTCTGCCTTTTGAAAGTCATAACCCATCTTCTTCATGAGATGAACAGATTGCTGACTATACAAGTGAGTGGGCAGCGGACTTTTGACAGGTGTTTCAACAGAGGAAGAGAAAGAAACAAGACCTTTTGTAACCCTAGGAGAATGAAGAATAGATGTCTCTGTAGTTACGGGAGGAGGAGGATTCGGGATATGAGGAAAAATCCCTGTCGGAGCTTTTTCATAAGCAGCAAAGACTTGTTGTGCCCGATATAAAGGAATACTATTCATGGCTAGCCACTGCTGATGGGTAAGCTTGAGCTTGGTAGGAGGAGCTAGACTTGGAGGACAAATGTTTAGTCCATTTAGTCTATCTTCTAGAGAAAGGCCATCCCATAGATGATCCAAGTCATCAGGATCTGGAATAACATGAGAAATCATGTTGCAGGTTTTGACTTTCTTACCTTTCTTGGATTTTAAAGTTTTACCTTCATTTTTCAATTCAGGTACTAAGTCAGGATGTACCCACATGATTTCACCATTCTTCAATGTGAGCGACAGCAATCCTGTATTTTCTTTCCTGGCGGGCGGGATATTCACGATCTTCATAGTCGCCTTCGGAATTAGAATAATTCCATCTGGAACTTGCTGTGGAGGAAAATCTCCAAACTGAAGAGAGACCATGTTGGTTGTAACCGTATGGTCATCATTGGTTAAAGCGATGGCGCCACCATTTATCAGGTCTTGGATCTTCTTTTTCAAGACATAGCAAGCACTGGTAGGATGATTGTATCTATGATATATACAATATTTGGGATTGTTAGTCAGATTTACCTCATTAGGCCTTTTTGGCTCTGGAATCTGAAGTTTGCCACTTTTCACCAGACACTGAAATATCCCTGGGATATTACTTTCGTCAAAAGAGTATTCTTTCTTTGGCCTGGAAGATTCCTGATTATTTGGCGTCGTTTTGTTCTTGGAGAGATTGACCATAAGAGTATCTTTTCCTTTCACGTTACGATTGCCAGGATTATTACCAGGATTACTTTTCTTTCCTTTATCTTCTGAAGCAAAAATTATCCCATGTTCCCGAGCCAACCTACCATTGGTCTCGGCAGAAACTGCTGCTATGATAAATGAAGCCCAATCTGTGAATTGGGAACCTGTGAAGACAGCAATGGATGGTCGCAGATTCATCTTGCATGTATCGATCAACGCTGAATCTGGCATACCAGGAGGTATCTTTAGAGTAGCCTGTCGAAAACGTTCAATGAACGTCCGAGTATCTTCTTTCTCCTTTTGTTTTATTTCTATTAAGGAGGACATGTTCATGTCCATACCTCCTTCATAGAAGCGGGAGAGAAACATTGCCTTGAATTCGTCAAAAGACGAAATAGAGTTATCGGGTAAGCTACGATACCAGTCATAAGCCGAACCCGTCAAGCACCCAATGAACACTCGAGTGAGAAGAGCATCATTTTTCTGCAAGTGTACAGTCATAATATCAAAGTAATTGATATATTGACTGGGAGATGCTTTTCCATCGAATAAAACCATGGATTGTGGCTTAAACTTTGGTGGAAAGGGTTACATCATTCCAATGAGGAGGATAAGGTTGCTTAATCCCTAACCTCTGGAGCTGATCTTTGTGCCTCAAAACCTCAAACTGTGCTTTGAGTTCACGCACTGCTTGAATGGCTTCACTAGTTTGAGGAAGCATATTTGATTGAATAGTCATTGGATGTACCGTAACCTCCACTGGAGGTGGTACATCTTCTGGAATGATGGGATCTAGAGATGCAGAATTTTGATTAACAGCAGATTCTTGAATATTCGAAGGTATATCAGCCCCTTGACTATCTTGAGTTTGTGCTGCTGTTGGTACCGGAGTTATTACTGTGGGTTGAGCAGTTTGCTGATTCAAAATTATCTGATGCATGCTTTGCACCATGTTGAGCATGTCTTTCAATGATTGCTCCACGGCAGTGAGACGTTGTTCCGTATTAGCAGATGACGTCTCTGGTTCATCTCCAACAGCGTAGGATTCAACCTCTCTTGAAGATATAGAGGGATTAGTATAGAAGTATGAATCCACACTATCGGTATCAGACTCAAAAGATTGAGTACCCCCAACTTCTGAATCAGAAATCTGCAATTGTCTTTGTCTTCTTGATCGAGTATTCTGATATACTCCTTCAAAGGAATCAAGAAGTCTGTTGAATTATTGTTGACCTGGAGTTTGGGACATGTTCCGTCTCGGTTGTCGTCCTCTGTTAGTATGAGATGCCATGTTGACTGATGCATATGACAACTCATCTTCTTGGTCTTCAGCTTGATGTTGAAGTGAGAAATTCAGTCGATCAAAAACTGACCGTTTTGAAGCTGAACAACAACAATTATTCACAACCTGATGATATCCACATTGATGTCTTTCTTGGGGGAGCATCGCCGGAGCTTGTGAATTCTTACGCTTTTGCATTAGCAATTCACGTAAGTCAGAAGGAGTGGAGAGAATATTCTTCTTTATTATATTTGGGGTAGAAAAACGTTTAGTCCCCTGTGTATAAAAAAGATTACTAGCTTCATTCGCAGAACCAAACTGTACATTTTTACGCGTTTGGAGTTGTGTGCGTAAATCTTGAGATTTAGCACGAAGGACCCCATTTTCATGGCGTATAATTTGCAAGTTTGGTACCTTGCGTAAAGCAGTATAAGAAGGTTGTTGGTATAGGACAGAAGTTTTACCAATATCACTTTTACGCTGTATGCGTTTAGGTATATTCACATTAGATGTGCAAACATCGTTGTGAATTTTATCTACACTGTCACAGACAGGAGACTTACCTTTACGCGTAAAACGTAAAAATTGATTATCTACCACATCACAGATGGAAGATTTTGTTTTACGCGAGGAGCGTAATTTGTGTGAGTCTACCACGTTACCGACGGGAGACGGGTTCTTACACTCAAAAACATTAGAATCTGCCACATTACAAATGGGAGACTCATTCTTATGCCGTGAACGTAAAATTTGGTTCTTACCCACTGAGCGTAAAACTTGATTCTTACGCAGTGGGCGTGAAACCTGATTATCTTCTCCGTTACAAACGGGAGATAAATCATCACACTTTGAGTGGAACTCTGAAGTAAGGACTGCCTCGTTACGAACGGGAGCCCCTACGACAGGAGTGGGAAGAATTCCCTTGTCATCAGAAGCAACAAAGAGACCAGAAATCACTTTGGATTTGGGAATCCAAACTTTTCGTGCTTTGCGAGACTTTTGAACATTGGAGTGGCGAGAACCACCCCCAGTTCGGAGCATTTCTTCATAGGCAGTCTGGTCGAAGTGTACAACCAGAGTCTTCTTAGTCGAACCGACTGAAACATCATCATATTAAGCAATCACTTCCTCGTCGGAGGAGAAAGTCGTCCCCAGCAGAGTCGCCATTTTATTTCACTTAACAAAATTGCAAAAACAAAAGGTTGGATTTTGAAAATAAAACGAGAAAAAGTACAAGAAGTACGAATTTGATTCTGGGAAAGTATTGCTATGTAAGTCTGATTCGTAAATAATCACTTTATTCCTTGGACCATATGATGATGATGATCACTGCTTGAAGTAGAACAACTTGGAAGAACTAAGTCACCAGAAAGGTACCGACGCACTTGGGCACTGATGGCGAGGCCGAATGCTTTCCTGCTTTGCTTCACTCTGTTCTGAAAGAAAAGTTGAAGAACAATGCTCTGGAGGATCAAAATCTCGAAGTCCTGATCTCTGTATTCTCTCCTGTTCTCTCCCTCCCCGTCTCTTTGAGAAAAATGAGTCTATTTATAGACTGGGGCTTCTGTGCGTAAAATGACACCAAAATCTGTCTTTACGCTAACAACTGCCACCCATGATCAGAGTCATCCTTTGCATACGTTGACACGCGTCCCATCATTTCAGTGAGAATAGGATGCATGTACACACGTTCTTCGAAATATATGGCATGAAGGCCATGTAGGTAGACCACGTTCCATACTGGCCAGAAAGAATAGGGCGTAAAAATAGCTCCAACATCCTCTGGGCATAAAGCAGTAAGATGAGCGTAAAATAGCTCTGTCATAGGTTTCCAGCGTAAAGTGGTTATTGAATAACCTTGAGCGTAAAATGGCTCAAATAGACTTTACGCACACATTGTTTTATGAGCATAAAAACTCATGTAGAACTCCGTGCGTAAAAGAAACCATATAGTGAGCGTAAAGTAGCTCGATCCCCCGTAAACGACAACAATGGTCTTTGTATAAGACAAATCCCATTGAATTCTGTGGTAAATGCCATCATTAATATCTTCATGTCAGAGTTTGCATTAAATGAGAGATTTGACAGCTTTGTCCAGCGTAAAAGAGGCTGCTCTGTCCTTGGCGTAAAACCATCGGTGTGGACCCAAGCGTAAAATGATCAGCCTGCTTAAGCGTAAAAGAGATTATCCGCTCTTGCTTGGTGTAGAAAACCAATGATTTATGAATGAGATGACTCTTGCTTTGAAGCAATTTTTACGCTCCTATATCGGTATTTTAAAACACACTGTTAGAATAGCTGGACTCACCTGGATTCTTGATCACTACCTAGAATCATCTTGTACTGGATTCATCTTGTATTAGATTCATCTCGTACTGGATTTATAGTAGTTTTACACTTGTTTTGCATTTACTTCTGGACTTATTATGTTATCTTAGTTCAGCTAGATTTATTTACAGTCTTCATTGCCATCATTCTTCTCTTGTTTTAGTTACTTTCCTTGTATCTTACTGCTTCTCTATACTATCACCTAAATATAAACTGCCATATTCATCAATAAAACTGTCTATAACTGTTTTATAGTTCTCTGTCATTACTTGGGTTTTCTTGATGAGTTGTACTCGTTCCTGTCCTGACTGGACCTGTTTAAAATTTTACAGATGATTGCCCTGAGGACACATGCCCTACGTATTATGGACCAGGAGACGGCTTAGCTACCTATGGCCCCGACACTCAGGAGTGATCGGGAGATTAGCTAGTTGTTTTGTTTAGCTTTCATGTTTTAGAACTGGAGTTGTATATAAGTTGAGTTATGTAGTTGAGATTGTCAAATTATATTATTTAGTTGTTGGTTTTATTCTGTTATTTAGTCTTAGTTATGATCTTCTGTGCTATCATATCGTGCTTAGACTGTGATTGAGATTACATTGTATCTATACTTATCCTCCGTTCGGAGTTGAGATTCTGACAAGTACATCATATAATTGCGTGAGTTGTTGGTTTGATAGCGACCTAGAACAACATTCTACCGTCGACACTGCGGCGTAGGCTGGGCGTTGTTACGTGCTCGTACCCTCACAGTGGGTGCGGGTCGTGACACGTTTTTAGTGGTGGCCCATGCAGGTCGAGTTTATGTAGTGGTATTCGAACTAGAGTATCACTACAGCCTGCGATAGAAACTGAGGAATAGGCTTTAGCAAAGAGGTTACTCAATAACAGTTAGGACTACTTGAGAGATTCCTGGACGACCCTTGAGAATCTCATTATGAACTTCGAATTGAAAATCCTTTTCCTCTTGTTTTGATTCACCCTCACTCCTTGATGTTTAAAGGATCTTAGACTATCAACTTCCTTTATCGTTATCCTTACTTATATTTGTCTATCTTATGTTGCTAATTTAGCACCAGTTTTGCGAGCTTATCTTATTCGAGCTTGATCATGACATATTTTATTGGGGGCTGGCACCCACTAACATATTGTCTAATCAGAATCGGTGCATAATGGTCTGATCAACCTATTGTATTGGTTCGCTTTTCATATGTTATTCTATGTGGAGGGAGACATAGTTAAATTTGCCCTAGAGTCTCATCCACGACAGCTTTGGCAATTCTCTTTTGAATTATTTCCATCGCCTATGAACCACGTATTGTACTTAATAGCATCGTCTTTGAACTTTTTATTGTTTTGCCTTTTGCATATTTCAGAAAGAAAAGGCACTGTACTTGATAGATCAACCCAAGGTATCACGTTTAGTTTCCCTATCCAAAGGAAGAAATTGACTTATTTCTATATCCTTGCATCATCCCTTAAATTCTAATTCGTTGATCGTGACCAGTCGACCGGGTCATCCTCCTGTAAACCCCCCTCTCCCAAAATTTTATTTTACCTAAAAGTTTTAAGATGATTTTTATTTTAAATTACTATTGTACTTAGATGTGAGTTGCTACCATATTGATTGTTTCGTTTTGCATGTTTCCTTAATAAAATTTAGTTTAGTTGTTAAGCTTTTTCCCTACCCTAAATTTTTAGTACTAGGTTAATAATTTAGATGAATTCTTTTCAGATTTCAAGACCACGTGTATATTTTACATATTTGGTTAGCGCTCTCAGACTATTGTTGTTACTGATAGGCCACCAGACCATAAAATGTATATATAATACTCATGTTGGGCCTTAGACCCACTTTTATTGGGCCTGAAACTTGTGCCTGTGTATATATTTTCTTGCAATGCCTTGAGGCTCATATAGGTAATTATGAAAGTACAATAACCTAAAACTCATATAGACAGTGTTTGGTTCTATTGGACCTACTAGCCGTATATATACATAAATAGGTATATACATATATGTAGAGTTACCAGTTTCGGGCCTTAAGCATGCGTTCATTCGTTGAGCCCAAACATCCCACCCTAGCAATGAATTCCATTCTAGCCCATGTAAGACCCAAAAACACAATACTACTATATAAATACAGTAACTTTCCTACAACCAAAACCCTAACATGTAATGGCAGCAGCCACCTATGCTTCTCCAACACTCGTCTCCTTTTCTCCTCTTTTTCCCTACTCTAACCAACGTCTAGACCACCACCCTCGGTACCTCCGCCGACAGTCTACGCCGCCATGCAAAGCTTCAACCATCGTCGATCCCGACGGCACTGTCCTCGGCCCCTTGTGTGAGCCCCCTCAGTCCAGACCTCCTATGTGGTGTCTTCCATACTAGATAACCCACCGACATCGCTCGAAGATGCCACAAGTCCATCGCGTTTAGCCTCGATCGTTGACTGAGCGCCTGTGCACACGTCCAACCATCTCAACAGAGCCTAGCCCCTACCAAAGGTGCGGTGCCGAGACATCAACCGACGACGACGTAAAGCGCGCACCGGTGACGTCGGTACCACCTCGGTCCATGTTCACCGATCTTGTGCTGCAACAAGTCAAAGATTGTGTGACCACCTCATCTACGCTGTGCAAGCAGCAACCCCAGGGCCAACCTCCATCCTATTTCTTTTATTGTAAATCCTTCATCGACATAGAAGAATCTGCATGGATTCCATACATATTCGAATTCTTCAGCAACATGAGCTTTGGTATAGGTTCTTTTGGATCATACCTAAGACTCGAACCAGATATCATGGTAAACCGTAAATTCAGCCAGTAGAGAGCGCGACTCCAGGCAAGTATACCTTGCCTTTCTACAC
Source organism: Iris pallida (assembly GCA_029216955.1). Lineage (NCBI taxonomy): Eukaryota > Viridiplantae > Streptophyta > Magnoliopsida > Asparagales > Iridaceae > Iris > Iris pallida. The sequence continues at coordinate 1,787,551 of JANAVB010001396.1, read as the reverse complement.
AGCTTTATTTACATGCACTGTCTTTTATTATCATCCAGTTTTTCTCATATTGTTGTCATGTATCTTTCATATCCTGCTTTTATATTTGTATCATTGTTTGTAGACCGTGTTCACCGTTACCTTGTGTCTTATTGGTCGTGCCTTGATTGAGTCGTGCCTCCGTGTCTTGAACCTTGAGGCTAACCTGCGAGTCCACGATAGGGATGAGGGTTAGTAGTTATTGGTCCACACCTGCGAGTCCACACTAGGGACGAGGGTGATGCTAGCATGCGAGTCCACACTAGGGACGAGGGTTAGTAGTAGATGCTAACCTGCGAGTCCACACTAGGGACGAGGGTTAGTGGCATCGGGTTTACGCCTGCGAGTCCACACTAGGGACGGGGGTGATGCTAGCCTGCGAGTCCACACTAGGGACGAGGGTTAGTAGTAGATGCTAGCCTGCGAGTCCACACTAGGGACGAGGGTTAGCAGTATAGGGTTTACACCTGCGAGTCCACGCTAGGGACGAGGGTGATGCTAATCTGCGAGTCCACACTAGGGACGAGGATTAGTAGTTCAAACCTGCGAGTCCATACTAGGGACGAGGGTTTGAGTATTCGTTTCGGTTATCCGTTGACATCTTGACATGAGTTCTCTAGTCCTTGTTCAGCAGTTCATCTATGTGTAGACAGTGTATAGATTCGTGCTTTATTCATTGCTCAGTTTTACTTGTTTATTCTGTATTTTCTCCATGCATAATAAACTGTTAGAAAGGCTCATTTTTATGTATCTTGCTAGTCCTCTGAGGACCTGATGATCTCTTCAGGTTTAGTGATTGCATAGAGTTAGCTAGTAGTTCTGGATGACGGATGTGATGATACGCTTGCGGGATTCAGGTATCATTATTACGTTTGTTACTCTTTCGTACTTTACATTTCTTATCATATCTTGCTTATTGATTCAGTTTAGAGACTCTTGTTATATTCCTTGGAGTCTCATCGAACATATATGCTAGTGGGCTGCAGACCACGACCCATAGTGTTCATTCATGTTTTATACTCTTATTGTGGATTGAGATATAGATTTGTTTGCCATGATTTGGCAGTATACCATAGCCTTGACAGCGTTTACGTATTCGAGTCGGGCTGGAGTCCGTTCGATACGTAGCTGGCTTGCTCACGTGCTCGCGTCCGAAAAGCGGGTGCGGGTCATGACAAGTTTTTTTGGTGGCCCATGCAGGTCCGAGCATATCGTTTCGGCTACGTCACTGTGCCGAGCGAGCCTGCGATTAGATTAAAACATGACTAGGAATCTCAATCCACAATTGCTTTGAAAATTCTTCTTGAAATCGATACCACCTTTGGCCTTCCTATTTGCACTCGCATATTTCCCATTGACATTACTTTTTGTTTCTTAACTCTTCCTATTTCGGAGAGATGAGAACTCGTGTTTGGTACTCCTTATATGAGAGCCATCATCTGATGAATAAAAGCCCATGTTTGATAAGAGGATTCGAAGATGGGAATTACCATAGATAGAAAAATCTAGGATATGTAATTCTTATATATAGTGGGATGCGAGAATGGTGGTAGTTAGACCTAGTTAGCAAAGATTAACTCTAACATAGAATCTACTAATTCCTGCCCACACGTGAGGTAGTTATAGCTTTAAAGTTTGGCTATTTTACAAAAAGCTAGCATGAGCAAATTGACTGATCATAAAGGATGAGTGACTAGACTTGTAGAAGTATACAATTAGATTTTTAGGGATAGCGATATTGCCCTTACCCTTATGTGTACTTATATAAGGCTTGAGAAGATCGAACTCAAGGATCTTATGTTGGTTAAAATAGTTGGATGGCTTATACTCACGAGAACATGGAAACCAATATTTGAGTATTTTTCACTAGGATATAGTAGTTGCAATGACATTTATTTTTATTTTTATTTTATTTTTATTTTTTTTTGAAATTTCCACTTGGATGATATGAGTTATATGTATATATACGATTGGATCAAAGGTGAGTAGCAGTCTCAAATTTTTTTGTTTTTGATCTCTTGTAAATAAAGAGAACATTAATGCAAGTAATATGGTGTTAGTGAAATTTACATTCGAAAGTGATTGGAGGAGATTATGATGGAATTCTTTAAATTTTGAGGATCTGGGGCATGATTTAGCGAAATTGATAAATTTAAAATTTTGATGATTTCGTAATAACATTTAATATTGTACGGGTATGAAAAAAAATCGATGAAAGAATTTTTGTTCAATTTCGAGGACGAAATTTTTGTAAGGTGGGTAGGATGTAAACCCCCCTCTCCCAAAATTTTATTTTACCTAAAAGTTTTAAGATGATTTTTATTTTAAATTACTATTGTACTTAGATGTGAGTTGCTACCATATTGATTGTTTCGTTTTGCATGTTTCCTTAATAAAATTTAGTTTAGTTGTTAAGCTTTTTCCCTACCCTAAATTTTTAGTACTAGGTTAATAATTTAGATGAATTATTTTCAGATTTCAAGACCACGTGTATATTTTACATATTTGGTTAGCGCTCTCAGACTATTGTTGTTACTGATAGGCCACCAGACCATAAAATGTATATATAATACTCATGTTGGGCCTTAGACCCACTTTTATTGGGCCTGAAACTTGTGCCTGTGTATATATTTTCTTGCAATGCCTTGAGGCTCATATAGGTGATTATGAAAGTACAATAACCTAAAACTCATATAGACAGTGTTTGGTTCTATTGGACCTACTAGCCGTATATATACATAAATAGGTATATACATATATGTAGAGTTACCAGTTTCGGGCCTTAAGCATGCGTTCATTCGTTGAGCCCAAACATCCCACCCTAGCAATGAATTCCATTCTAGCCCATGTAAGACCCAAAAACACAATACTACTATATAAATACAGTAACTTCCCTACAACCAAAACCCTAACATGTAATGGCAGCAGCCACCTATGCTTCTCCAACACTCGTCTCCTTTTCTCCTCTTTTTCCCTACTCTAACCAACGTCTAGACCACCACCCTCGGTACCTCCGCCGACAGTCTACGCCGCCATACAAAGCTTCAACCATCGTCGATCCCGACGGCACTGTCCTCGGCCCCTTGTGCGAGCCCCCTCAGTCCAGACCTCCTATGTGGTGTCTTCCATACTGGATAACCCACCGACATCGCTCGAAGATGCCACGAGTTCATCGCGTTCAGCCTCGATCGCCGACTGAGCGCCTGTGCACACGTCCAACCATCTCAACAGAGCCTAGCCCCTACCAAAGGTGCGGTGCCGAGACATCAACCGACGACGACGTAAAGCGCGCACCGGTGACGTCGGTACCACCTCGGTCCATGTTCACCGATCTTGTGCTACAACAAGTCAAAGATTGTGTGACCACCTCGCCTACGCTGTGCAAGCAGCAACCCCAGGGCCAACCTCCATCCTATTTCTTTTATTGCATATCCTTCATCGACATAGAAGAATCTGCATGGATTCCATGCATATTCGAATTCTTCAGCAACATGAGCTTTGGTATATGTTCTTTTGGATCATACCTAAGACTCGAACCAGATATCATGGTAAACCGCAAATTCAGCCAGTAGAGAGTGCGACTCCAGGCAAGTATACCTTGCCTTTCTACACAGCTTTATTTACATACACTGTCTTTTATTATCATCCAGTTTTTCTCATATTGTTGTCATGTATCTTTCATATCCTGCTTTTATATTTGTATCATTGTTTGTAGACCGTGTTCACCGTTACCTTGTGTCTTATTGGTCGTGCCTTGATTGAGTCGTGCCTCCGTGTCTTGAACCTTGAGGCTAACCTGCGAGTCCACGATAGGGACGAGGGTTAGTAGTTGTTGGTCCACACCTGCGAGTCCACACTAGGGACGAGGGTGATGCTAGCATGCGAGTCCACACTAGGGACGAGGGTTAGTAGTAGATGCTAACCTGCGAGTCCACACTAGGGACGAAGGTTAGTGGCATAGGGTTTACGCCTGCGAGTCCACACTAGGGACGGGGGTGATGCTAGCCTGTGAGTCCACACTAGGGACGAGGGTTAGTAGTAGATGCTAGCCTGCGAGTCCACACTAGGGACGAGGGTTAGCAGTATAGGGTTTACACCTGCGAGTCCACGCTAGGGACGAGGGTGATGCTAATCTGCGAGTCCACACTAGGGACGAGGATTAGTAGTTCAAACCTGCGAGTCCACACTAGGGACGAGGGTTTGAGTATTCGTTTCGGTTATCCGTTGACATCTTGACATGAGTTCTCTAGTCCTTGTTCAGCAGTTCATCTATGTGTAGACAGTGTATAGATTCGTGCTTTATTCATTGCTCAGTTTTACTTGTTTATTCTGTATTTTCTCCATGCATAATAAACTGTTAGAAAGGCTCGTTTTTATGTATCTTGCTAGTCCTCTGAGGACCTGATGATCTCTTCAGGTTTAGTGATTGCATAGAGTTAGCTAGTAGTTCTGGATGACGGATGTGATGATACGCTTGCGGGATTCAGGTATCGTTATTACATTTGTTACTCTTTCGTACTTTACATTCCTTATTATATCTTGCTTATTGATTCAGTTTAGAGACTCTTGTTATATTCCTTGGAGTCTCATCGAACATATATGCTAGTGGGCTGCAGACCACGACCCATAGTGTTCATTCATGTTTTATACTCTTATTGTGGATTGAGATATAGATTTGTTTGCCATGATTTGGCAGTATACCATAGCCTTGACAGCGTTTACGTATTCGAGTCGGGCTGGAGTCCGTTTGATACGTAGCTGGCTTGCTCACGTGCTCGCGTCCGAAAAGCGGGTGCGGGTCTTGACACCTCCTTATCATCCAGTGTTTGGAGTCTTATTCAATTGAATTAATTCAATTATGACATGGATATCAAATCTTGGATACTCTGCTCAGACTTCAATGGCATCGTTCTCCATCTTGCCCAAACTTCGATTTATCCTGAAATTGATCAACTTAGATCGTGCCGGGACTAAATCTTCTTTATATATTGTATTATTAGATTTCAATGCTATTGACACTCGTGCCTTAAACTTTCGATTTTGATCATCTTTGGAATGGTAATCCTTCATAATTAATTCCTAGTTGTCCTTACCAGTTTCATATAGGATGGTAAATCATCCCACACCTTAATGATTTGTTGCTTCCTTATCTTTCCAGCAGAACACCCTATATTGCTTGCATGTTGATACCATGGGATTGTTTGATCTAATATGACTAGTCCATCTAGATGAGACCTTCAACTGCTATGGTTGACCATGCCTCTATATATTATTCTTCAAATTGTATGAGTTAGAAATTTTTTAGAGACTTTGATTGTGGGTGGTTGACCTAGAAGGAGTACGACCGACTTAAATTTCGAGGACGAAATTTTTCTAAGGGGGGTAGGATTGTAACACCCAGTTTCTGAAATGAGGGTAATTTTGAAATTTTGTAATTATAATTATTATTTATTGATAATTATTACACATTATGATTTTTGGTGATTTTTAATAATTTTTAAACTATTTAAAAACTATTTTAAGTCATGGCTTGTGATTTTGAGGTCTTGCTAGTGTAACATGAGAGACTGCCTGACCTAGGGCCTGACCATGTCATTAGGATAATTAATTATTACTTTTGAGCATGAGGGTATTTTGGTCATTTGGCCTCTTTGAATTATTTCATAATTTATTGCACTGGTGATTATTGATTTTGACCTTTGGCTAGTGTGACTTAAGAGACTGTCCTAGAATTTGACCTTGACCTTGGTGACTTAGTCGACTTGGCATGGGACCCTAATCAAGCTTAAGTTGGTCTTGGTTGACTTAAGTTGGCTAAGTTTCATGGAGAGAGTAGGAGGATTTTTTACATTGGACCAAAGGCTAAGGACTTAAGCTTGTGGGCTAGCAAACTTGGCCCAAGGCCCAATATGAGAAACCCTAACCCTAGCTCTCCATTTTAGGCAGCCACAACAGCCCAAACAAGACCTAACTTTAGCCTATAAAGTGTCTCTTCAAGACCACTAGCCTCTTTTAGAACATCCCTTTGTAGGAAACCCTAATTTCTTCCCCAAATTGTCTAACTCCTCCATTTCTCCACCAAATTGATCCCAACCTCTTGTAATTGGATCTAAATCTGGAGGGGAGATTGAAGGAGGCTTGCTTGCAAGGAGTGGAGCTCTTTTGGGCACAATTTGAGGAAGAGGGATTCTCTAAATTGGGACTTTTCATTGAGACTTGCTCTCAATAGGTAAAACCTATTAAAACCCTTCCATTTCCCAATTTCTTTGCATGGTTGCATTCATTTAGGTCAACCCTAGGTGTCTCCGAAATTTGGGTGGATTTCGTGTCCGTTTGGTGTCCGTATCGGACACGTGTCATAAGTGTTGTATAGGTGTTCGACGAAATGCCTCTAAGGATTTTATTTTCAATTTTTGTAAAACTAATTATATGAATTTGTAGATCTAATTGTGAACATTAAATTTTGTGAAGAGTGTTAGGTATTTCCGTGTCGTTTCGTATCGGTTTTTGGTGTTCGACACGCGTGCACGACACGAGTGCACTGTCCTGCTCACTGACACCTCGTGTGCATTGTACACGACACGTGGACACGTGCCACTTGACACGAACCTAGGGGCAATGTCTGACAAGACACCCCCAAAGTCTCGTGTCGAGTCGTGTCGTGTCGAGTGAGAAAACTCACTCGCACCGGTCGAGCACAGCCTGTACACGAGTGCACAGACCTCACTGACACGACCTTGTAACTTAGACACGACACATATTGGACACTATTCAGGGTGTCTAAACCCTAGCCCCAGTCCTGGCGAACCTAGGGACACGTCCATGTGGCACGAAGTGACACGAATCGTGTCCACGAGTCGACTGCATCGCAGCACGATGCAGTCTGTGCAATGTGTCTATGCGTGTTTCATGACTTGGACACGTCGTGTCCAGTCGTGGAGACACGTGGGGACTCGTGTGGACTCTGGACACATGTACGACTCAAACCTAACCTATTTAGTATGTATTTCATTTCATTTCGAATTCAATTTGTCATTTCCCATTTTTTTCTGATACTAGACAGTAAGGTTTAAATCCTGAATTGATTTCATTGTTTAAATCGATTTGTGATGTTTTAAACTACCACTACATGTGTAATAGTTCTTGCTAAGATGGATTTGCATGTTGAGATTTGGTTTTGCACAAGGTTATGGGATTTCGAATAGGGATTGGCAGTTAACAACACTGTTAGACTGAACAATGTACACTGTTATTGGAATGTCATTGAGCTTTAAATGCTGATTTTGGTTCTTCCTAAAAACTGATTTTTAATAATTGATTGCCATGTTAAATCACACACACAGGAAATGACATTGACACTGTGGTTGCACATCTAATTCTGAAAACTGAGAACACACTACATACACAACTTCCCTCTGTCAATACTGTGATTTAAATTCCTGCACACACATTCACACACATACATTTCACTCATCCACATTTTCCTATGTATTGAACACTGTCACACACACTCGACCCTCCCCCCCCCCCCCCCCATTCTCTGTTTTCCCCACACATGCCCACACTGTTTTCCCACATTCACTGTTTCGGCCATCCCATTGTTCAGCCCCTATCTTCTTAGTATCAGCTATTGGGGGAAATTCTATACTGAACATGGTATCAGTCAAGAGGTAGCTTGGCACTGGTACTTAAGTATCAGTTCAATGTTAGGACTGGGAAGGATAGGGTCATCTTGATTTCAGTCCTCTTCCAATGCTCCCTGTTTTGTAATGTTCTGAAATTGAACCTCAGGCAATGTCACATACACACTGCACATATAGGATTAATTGGGTGTCGGGTATGTTCACATCTGTCCATGTGTGGACAGCAGTAGCCAAATGCATTCACTGTATTCCCATGGTGCTCTGCCCAACCTTCATTAGTCAAAACCTCAAATCATTCACTGCATTTCCATTTAAATATCATGCACATGTTAGCATGACCTGCATATAGATCAATTAGGAGAATATCAGATATGTTTTGACACAGCCTACACATATGTTGGCTTGATATCAGATGTGTACTGAGGATTCACTGCATTCCCTTCCATTCTTCACTGATAAATAGCCCTGCATTACACCTATCCTTTACTGCATTTCATTACATACCCTGCATATCAGTTAACTGCATTGTACTACACAGTATTCACTGCTTTCCATTTGGTATCCTGCACCTTCAATACATGCCCTACTATATCAAATAACCTTACATCCTCATGGTATCTTGGTTCAGATTAGTAGCAGTATATATACATATATATATATATGATGTGTAGTGTATATATATTAGATATGGGATATTATATATATATATCTATATGTTAGGTATATGATTTAGGTTTTGAGGTTGAGGGTAAGGTTATATGGGATAAGGTGATGTTATACTATATAGGCATATATGTGATGTACCTTGTATATGTGATATGGTTTGGGTTAGAATTTATGAGTTTAGTTTAATGTAAGTTTGACTAGTACCTAGTTGCCAAGACTTTAGCCTAGCAAATAGAAGTTGACCATTGGCCAAGAGTTCAATGTTAACCAATACCCCTTAGGCTATACATGATGTAGGTATATGTGATATCTTAGAATAGGTAATGGTATTTGTTTATGAGTATTCATATATATGAGGGTATGGATTATATATGAGGGTAGCTAAGATTAGCAAGGTAGTTGATTTTACCTTGGTAATAGGGATGGAATAGCCTAGTTGACCTAATTAGCTAAGCTTGACTAGTTGACCAAAAACCTAGAATGACCAAGTTGACCAAATAGTTTAGGATTGACTTGGTTAGTCTAAGTTTGACCAGTGACCGGACCGAGAAAGAATCATTTCATTGAGCCATGACTCCGACCGGACTGAGATTGAATTCATTGAACCATGTCTGCAGAGAGACAGAGGATTCTCTCCCTTGCCAAAGAGAGGCAACGGATTTGAGCTCATTGAGACACGACTCCAACTGTACTGAGATAGAATCATTTCACTGAGCGAGAGAGAGGGCATCTCCCTTGCCAAGGAGAGGCAGCATGAGAAAGTATTAGAGCTCTCCAGCTATCAATGAGACTGGCACCTGGGGACAAAAAAAAAAAAAAATCTGCTACTAATACAAATCAAGCGAACGCATTTCGACATAAGGAAGTTCAGGTCAAGCTACGTCACAAAGTAATAACCTAATCGTTCCCGGAACTGACAGGGACACTACTGGCAGGGAGAAAGCCACGGGAGTCCACTTTGTTCCCTGCAGTTCCTGGAAAAGTCGATTACTAGCAACATTGTGATTTCAGCACAAAACACAACTTTACAACGCAAAACTAAAACTTGCTTGGAGATGCAAGTGGCAAGGTCAGAGACCTCACTGCATGATCTCAAAGGCAAAGTTGAACACCCAACGAATAACAAAATGGAGACCACAAAGCAGCTTTTTAAAATAGAACACAATTTCAACCAATTGTCCGTTTCTTTATCATTTTTTTGCAAATGTCCCTCATTTCCTAAGGAGATGGGGATGTAACGAACTGCCTAGGAACAGTAAAGAGGTCTTTCCCACCAAATGGCGAAGTCCACTCGTGGGATCCTGCAGAAGGTGTAGGGTGGTCCACCCCATTGTTGACTAGTGGCCTTGTAGCTTCTGATGTCATATACGATGCATGCCATAAATTATCATACAACCGTTCACCTTTTATAGAGGACGAAGGTAGCGGCAAGGGGGTCGAGTCCAAACTCCAATCTATGCTGGTGTAGTCGCAATGAGGCATCGATCCACGAGTACTCCAATCGACAGGAGCTGAACTGGAAGGCGCAGTTGATCCCCAACCAGTGAACAAACCCAAAGAGGAAGGGACAGCAAGTGATGCTGAAGAGGATGATGACCTGGTAGTTGTTCCTTGCATGCTCCAAGAGGCACCCCACCCTGCACTATTAGATTCCACAGGACCAGAAATGAATTGTTGGTGATGATTCTGGGGATAGAACTGCTGAGAACTTGGACCATTCAAGGCCAGGTTGCGCAGCTGTTGCCCCAAACCTCCATTGGCCAATTTCATCACCTCCATGGGACTGGTGGTGCTTGGATACCATCCCACGGATGCTGGTGGTGAAGCACTGAGACTAATGCTTGTCGAAGGGAGGTTTGGCCTGGTAACATTGGGCTGTGGGCGCTGCATCATGGTGATTGGTTCTCTTAACGTTCCCCCTACCATGTTGGCTTTAACATCACTGCCAGAAGTTGCAACATATCGTGGTTCAGGTTTTGTCTGTGCAGCACCAACCTGTGAAGGACAGGCTAAGGAGTATGGAGTAGAGGGAGTGGAGGTCGTATTCGGACCCCTCTTCTCTAAAGAAGCCGGAGCTTGTGGTTTTGTCCAGTCTGGCTTAGGGTGTATTTTTCTCATAGACTGTAAATTCCTATTTGCTGTTTCCACTGGTGCAACACCTGCTGCTACTGCTGCCTTTGTGTAATTAAATTCTCTATCATCCCTTCTCTGCTGGGCAATGGCTGGAGCAACTCCCTTTAGTTGAGCTCTTCCCATAGAGTTCTGACTAGAGGTAGCTAGCCTATTATTATGGAAACCATTAGCTGAAACTATAGAATGATCACCAGATTCATCCAACTTTTGTGGAGCAACAGTTGGTTCTTGTTTCTGTGACCGCAAATTCTCTTTGGCCTTTTCCAAGTCGCCTTCACAAGCAACCACAGCCCTTTCAACTTCCTGCTTTGTGCACTTGAAGATAAACTCCATCTCTGCAATTCTTGCAAGCTCATCTGCTATATTTATCTTGGGGTTAACTCCATCAAGGTTAATTGGAGCCTGTCGTTTGCTTTCCTCGCCCCCTTCAGTTAGCCACAAGGCTGATTCTTCAAGACGGCCGTCGTTTTGAATAAGAGCCATAGTTGCCTGCTCAGAAGTGAAACCCATCGCCACAAGCTTTTGAGCCAATGATTCCAGTTTTCTTGATGTTAGGTAGCTACAGCATCGCTCATGGAGCTCCTGGGCCCTCTTCTCCCTCTGCCTCTGGTGTTTCCTCTCATTCTTTTGTCTGACTTTTTCACGCTTGTCCATATCCGAACCAGGAATAGGCTCCGTGCGAGATGTAGGACCAACCACCGTCTTCTCTTTTTGTTGGTCTTCTGATTCACCAGAACAGCTATCATTGTTGGAAACAGAGTCATACTCAGCTGCTGTACCTAATGAACTACCAGAATGCTCCTCTGTTTCATCAATAGTTCTAAACCGTCCATTGCTTTGGGATGTTGGCATGGAAGCAGATGGCATCGACTCAAGGGTATGGAACATTCCAGAAACCGGATCATATGCACTTGCTGCAGCACCATTCCCACCATTTACAGGTGCAACAGACGATTTTGCAGCCCTATGATTGTCCTTGACTGCCTTCGCAGCTGACTTGTCCTTTGGCTTAGATTTTGATCCTGGAGACATCTCAGACCTGCAAATTAACATGAATATATGCTTAGTTCCTAAGACCAGTAGCAATAAGTATGTGACATCTCAATCCCCTGATATAGGAACAATGGTTGTTACTAATACTGACTAAAGTGGGTGGCAAAAAAAATATCTTCAATACTTCAAGAAAAACACAATGTAAAACATGGAGAACCTGAAGTCGTCTGACCAAAACCTATAGTTCTAAGCTATGAAGCATGGACACTAAAAAAGGCATGTCATGATGAACACGAACTTGAGACAACCCGGACACTCCAAAATACACCAGGACACACCAACATAGTTGACGTGTCCATCTTGCCGTGTTGTCCTATCCGTGCAACATAGGTACTTCTAAGAGGTGCTGCTGCAATTTGAACAATAATCATCCATATAGCATATACTGATGTAGCAGATGGCAGAGACAACATAGCAGAACTTCCACAAGAAAGTACAAATGTAAAAGCACAACTAAATGTAGGTAACACGTGCATGGAAATAGTAGCTTGACCCAAAACTTTGAAATTTTTTATATTTGAAATAACAGTTCAAAAACAAATGCCACAGCAAACAAGTTTAACCCACAACTATTAGAGCACCGTGGGTTTTGTTCAACTAAACATGCTAAGATAATTTGATTTATGAAAACAAAGAGGTGTATCGAGGGTCAATATATCTAGTTCACAATATCGGCACTATTGCTCTTATCGTTTTTGGGCTGGTCAGTCCAATACTAACCGCTACCAAAACTGGCCGATAGCGTCATTCGGACTCTCTTTCCCGAGCAATTCAGCAAAGAAAAAAAACTATAACGAAAAGAGAGATGTTGACAAAAGTGTGTCGACAAACTGATTTGGTTTGTCGATGATGATGATCTACATGCTACGAGTTGATAAGATTACTTATCAACATACTGTAACCATTCCGTTGGTCAAAGTTGCATATCCATTGATGACAATACCCATCAATCTTACTATTATTCCATTCAAAACCAACAACAAATAACAAATAATAGACATAATGTATGCTTAAATATATGAAGTATTTTATATTTCTTAATAACAATTATTGTTATTAATTTTGACTTACAAAACAAATAACTCCGAAACTCTGAGATGAAACCAACAAAATTGTTGAAACCACCAATACAGATACTTGTAAGGGTCCGAAACCGATTCAAATACTGATATTGTGAACCTTGATATCTACAAGATATGCTGTTGAACAAGTTATTCCAGCAGTGCAATAGCAGCAGTACTAGGGAAGCAAGTCAGATGAGGTCAACACCTATAATTTTGGCTTGTTATCCAATTTGACAGGTGGAAGATGTTTATATGCTGGAAACAAACTAATCACAACTTGCTTAAAGAAGAGAAAATCTCAAGTCATGATGCAAAATATTTATCACTATTACGGTATTACCTATGTACATTTTTAGGGTCACACCTGCATATATCAAATGAAAAGACAATGATGGCTATACATGCATGTCCCTACATTATGAACTAGACTATCCATTCAAGTTATCAACAGACACAGATCTCCCTCTTCTCCTATAATTGAACTATCACCATTACCTGATATGTTTACTCTAAAAAACCTCAGGACTTTCTAGAAAAATATTTTTTAATATAATTTAGAATTGAACGCCTATGTTATAGGTTACCATAATCCATTTAAATAATAACTAATAGGGATTCCCTGGTCACCGCTTGCCCCAGCTCCAGCTCTTGATGATGTCAAGTTTGCACACATATCCTTCATAACATCAAAATAGCTACTAAATGAATCCACTATGTTGTGTCCCTACAAAACCTATCATATACTTGTCTAAATCTAATCTACCATATATAGATCTCTTTTTTCTCTTACTATTCGGTAACCATCTCACAACAAAATAGCTACTAAATGAATCCACTATGTTGTGTCCCTACGAAACCAATCATATACTTGTGTAAATCTAAACTACCATCTATAAATCTCTTTTTTCTCTTATTATTCAGTAACCATCTCACAAATAAATGGCTTGCATAGTTGAACTCTGTAGCACAAAACCAAATTGATTCTAGAAGATGTATCACATGTTAATCATGGACATTTAACCTTTCAAGAGTTCTATCTCATGACCAACAATGTTAACTTTATAATAGTATTTAAAATTAGGGCAATTTGCATTAACTATCCCTAGGTTTAACACTTATTATAGAAACCATCCCTACTTTGAAACTAATTACACGGACCACCCCTATAGTTTATATTTTCTATAGAAAATTATAACACTAATCACCCCTATGTTTTATCAAAATTATAACGCAGAGGGGTGGTCAGTGTGACTATTTTCGAAATAGGGGTAGCCCCTAATATACTCATGAAACATAGGGGGGGCAGTGTTTTTATTTTATTAAAATTATGATTTACCCATTATTCTTATAAATTTGTATCGTAACATATGATTTACCCATTATTCTTATAAATTTGTATCGTAACACTTTTATCCAGTGTCAATTATTTTCTTATTTTTTTAAAAATTTATTGATCAAGCCATAGTCAACCACACCAACCATTCCAAACCTCAATAGGTTTGTATTTTATTTTTCATAGCTCCACTTGACATGCTCTCTCTACAAAATCCATAATATTTGACTTAACGTCTATCATCTTACTCCACAATTAATTCTGTCCCTTAACAACTTAATGGCAAGAACGTGAGATGTCTAAACCAAATACTTCAAGCAATACCCATGAGATAATCGTCTTCCCAGAAAATATCACCTCATAACAGTCCAAACACAAGAATGCCATCTACATTGAGAACACACCAATATCATATAATTGTTCTTTTTCAGATACACACAAGAGACTCTTCATGATCTTGTATTGAATCATAGATAAAGAAGAATGTACAAGCTGTCTTGGCATATATTCCTTTGCCGACTATAATAAATATAAAAATAACATTGTTTATCCCACCAAAAAGATGTGAAAGAAAAGAATAAAATTTGCAAAATAAGAGCAATTGACAAAAAAATGTTAAAGCTGTGACAATGATGATTCAGCATATAAAAGAAGGTGTGTGCATGCGGAAATTTTGATCAGAAGAAAATACGATCTCATCTTTCTCTAGTTAAACACATGATCACTGTACTTGAAGTTTAAAGATAAAATTTAAAAAAGTATTAACAGGAATAAAATAAAACCATAGCTTATATCCTAGAAAGAAACCAAAAGGAATAAGAACTGTCATGAATGTTGATTCATACATTTGCTATACATCATAACAAGAGTAAGAGCTTAACACCAATGCATGCCGATTGTGAAACAGTATGACCTGATCCTATACAACAATTCTCATGATAGAAGTCATGGAATACTTGATCAGAAGCAGGTGATAATGCTCACAAATTATTTATATATTAGCTTCAACTACTTGTCTTACAATTTTAATATTTTGGTGAGAAACTAGAAACAAGCCTTAAGAACATATCATTAAACAATACATAGAACTCAGGCCTGGTTTACGGTCAGCAGCAGAAGCAGCTTTTGACAGCACATCCCACCTGCTGTCAAAAGTTTTCCAAAATTGAACTGGCTTTTCAACATTGTTTTGATAAGGTGTTGTTACCAAACAGTTTATGGCACTGCTTTTAACCAAAAAAGAAAAAAAAACAGAAGCAGCCTGGATAAGCAATCCCAAATCCAGCCTCAGAAAAAGATGTAGACATATAAATGTAAAATTGATAAAGTAGAAAAGCAAAAACTAGTGGCAACTAGCAAGGTTATATGCTACAGCTGTACCAACAAGATCACAAGGACTGGAAGAATATGAATATCTTGGTATTATCATCCCACAAATATCCTTCAGAACCAAGCAGAATACTCGTGAAATAACCAAACAGAATACTGACATAACATTTTTTAGATAAGAGTGGAAGTATGAAACTAAAGTGATAATATAACCAGAGAAAAATCACCACTTATCCCACATCTTCTAGTCCATGAACTTCCACACTCTATATAAGGAAAGATAGATATGGCACCATCCATGCATCCTCAGAAATTCCTTCAAGGCCCTACCATATATAGTGTGTGTGTTAGGTCCCAAAGAAGCCTTTCCATATGTCACTCTGATATAGGTTAATCTCTGACATTCTATCTTATATGGACCCATCTGTGATTAAAGTGCCTCCAAGTTACTGAAGCATTTACAATATCATCCCAATGGCTAAAGAAATGTTAAAAGTTCTGTTAGGTCCGTAATGACCATTAGCATAACAGCATCATGAGCTACGAAGAACACCAATATCAAAACAATGAATGTTCTATTCATATAATTTCAATGGTCCTAGTTAAGCATTAAATGATTTTTCACAAAGACATCATCTATACTAACAATCATCAAGCACCAAAGGGTGTTAGAACAAAATGGAAATCTCTCATATGGTCTAAAAAATTAGCATGGAAAATGACAGGAGTAACTTGCAACTTGGCTAACACCGCCGTAGAAGAAGTCAACACTCTTTGTCGTGATGACCCAAAATCAACAATAATTATACTACATTACATGGGTCAAAATCAACAATAAATATACTACAGTACAAGGGTCTCAAAAGAAAAAGAAAAAAAAAAACAGAGTTTCCCTTCTACCTAGCAAAAATTATGGAATCATTATAAAACTTATCCCCTCCACTTGTGCCACCAAACTTGTTCAATATCCAACAATGGGATATTGTTTAAGATCCTTAACAAGTTGCTACGTCTAGGTAAACCGTAAACATAATATAATTCGAACACCGCCCACTCGGGTTTTATGTCTCCACTCTATCCACTTGAGCTATCAAGTCTTGACACACACACACACACACACATATCGTCAACTGTTGTCAGCAAAAAAATCCCATTCAAAGTCCAATCCCCCAAATGACAAAATATTTATACCCCTATAGCATTTTTAACTTAACCTCCTAATAAACTGAATGACAGTGAGCCATATGAGACAAGTCAATATTACATGTCACTGCTATGAAATGTATAAGCTGTATACAAAGAGATATCAAACTAAAAAATATGATGAATACATAAAATCTAAGAGTGAAGAAAACCTCAAAACTAGCTAGGTTACACAAATATATACTTCACAACAAAATCAACACTAGATAACATGCCCTAATCTCGACAAACATATACACAAACATATGTGTGTGTGTGTGTGTGTGTGTGTGTGTGTGTTTTTTTCTATTTCTCAATTGGTCGTAGGCTCGCAGTAGTACGACTATATATATATATATATATATATATATATATATATATATATATATATATATATATATATATTTGTCATCAAAAATTTCACATTCAAAGTCCAATCTCCCAAATGAACAAATTTTATCTAGCGTCATGTAATCCCAATCCAGATCTCGAGGATCCACCGACACGTCCCAAAATTCCCAAATAGACGACACAGGAAACGACCAATAGCCATCTAATCGTCCGATTATTAGGGAACCGGAGCCAAAAATCGAATTCTCCGACAGATCGATAAGAGAAATCGAAGAAACCCTAAAAATTTCCCCAATTTTCCGGAATCCAAATCCGAATCCGAGCATCCACAATCAGCACAACACAATCGACATCCGCACCAAAGAATCGAGAATCCCTAATCCAATTCCGAATCAGAAGAAACAACAGGGAAGACCGCGGAATCGAGATCGAGCGATCGAACGGAAAGAGAGGGTCGGGGACCGAAGACTAACCTGAATCGAGAGAATTGGGATCGGTCGAGGAGGAGGAGGAGGAGGAGGAGGAGGAGGAGGAGGAGGAGGCGGCGGCTGAGAATTTAGGGTTAGGGTTTTGTGGGGTATTTGGGGGAGAATGGAAAATGATGGGTGGATCGAATGAGTGCTATTGCTCTTTCTTTCTTCTCGTCTTTTTTGCTTTGGTTCCTTTTATTTTTCTATTTTATATTTTTTCTGATTGGTTTCGTGCGCGAAGGCTGTCAGTAAACCGGATTTAATAGAGGGGGTTGGCGTCCGAGGAATTTTTGTATATGTGGACAAAAGCTCAACAGTGGCCTTCTGGGGATCGGTCGGACCACACATTACGTTACGGCGTTTTCCTCTCCCCGTTAACCACGACTAGTGAACGATTCGGTCATTAGAAGGCTCCTTTATATGGGCTCAAAGCACTTCTTTTCTAAGAAGAAATTTCAAAATATTGTGAGACTCTAATTTTATGATCAATATCAAATTATGTTCAAGCAAAATATAATGGTTATTCCAATCTCTAAGATTGTATATATGACTCGGCGGAAATGGTGTTGGGTCGGGTGTCAAAAAATTGAGACCGTAATTGTAAGGGAAAAAAAAAGGGGCTAAATTGTAACTTGATACCCTCAACTATCACTGTTTTTTCAACTTGATACCCTCAACTTTTATAGGTACTAACTTTATACCTTGAACTTCTTCTCTTCTCTCCCCCCCCCCCCCCCCTCTCTCTCTCTCTCTTCGGCTGCAGGTGGCAGCGAACGCGCGCGCGCGCGTGTACGGCAGGCACGGGGACGGTAGGGGCGCGGCCAGCTGGGCAGCGCGCGAGCGGACGTGGGACAGAGCACGGGGGCGCGCACGAGCAGGTTCGAGGCAGGAGTGTGACGGCGCGCTGGGCAGCGCTCGGGGAAGAGGCGGGTGGGGGGGGGTAGTCGCCGAAGGGGGGGGGGGAGAGATGGGCGGGATGGCCGCCGGAGGAGGGGGGGTGGGGGAAGTAGCAGTCGAAGGAGGGTAGTTTAGGAATATAAAAAAAGAATGGGTATCAAGTTAGAAATATAAGTTGAAATAGGGTATTAAGTTAGTACCTATAAAAGTTGAGGATATCAAGTTGAAAAACAGTAATAGTTGAAAGTATCAAGTTATAATTTAGCCCCAAAAAGAAGATGTGTGTGCTTACAGCTCTTGCGTACGTCTCCTTATGAAAGGATAAAAAGGGTTGGGATTTAAAACATAACTCTTACCGAACCAAAGAATAAAAAAAAAAAAAAAAAGACAGTTGTGGGAAGTGGTTAAGGAGAGTGAACAAAACTTGTTGTTGTGTAAGAAAGAAAGTTAAAAAAAAAAAATTGACAAATAGTTTAATTAGGAAATGGTTTAACAACCTATAACTAAGTAATCAATTAGGATTGGTACTGATGAATTGGTACTGATGAGTGATAGGCTAGGGAATTTAAGTAAAGAATTATATTGGTTGTTTATAATTTAATTAGTGTAACAAATTATTAGCTATAGGATTAGTAAATAGAATGAGGGTTATTAATAATAATATCAACCCTAAATAATTCTCATAATCAACTTAACAGTAAATAAATCAGGAGATTGAGAATTATGGAGGGGGGTTTACCGAGGCAAAATACATTCTAAGGACAACGTTACTTCTGTAATTATTCTTTGTTCTTTAAATCTTGTTTCTATTACTTTTCGTGTGCAAGTTTAGCAATATTTACAACAATATTAAAATAGAGTCTGTTTTTCGAATTACTAAATGCAGGATGAATTTCGTAGCCACAGATGAATTGCCTAACAATTTTCATAACTCGTCTAAGCCTAAGAAATTCAATGTCCAGAATTCCAAAAGTTGGCAACATAGGATGACCTACTGGCTTACATACCTGAAACTAATCAAGGTTATGAAAGAACCGAAAATCCTACATGATATGTATGAACTTGCCATAACATATGAAATATAAGCCTACAATAAGACATATTTTATTTGTCATGGAAAAATCCTTAGCTGCATGTCTGTCACATTATACATATATTGCACGACTGCCACGTCCTGAGAATTTTTTAACTTAATGATCTGCTTGGCAGTTGTTGGGTAGCGATTATGAGATATTTTTAAAGTACACCGAGTACGAGGAGTCTAATTTTAGATAGTTTTAAGTAACGACTTTTAGACCAATTTAACACATGCTTAATAATTTATTAACAAGCGGTTCTAAAAGTTTTTTAAAATAATAAAATTATTTATATAAAAAAAATCCCTTCCGAATAAAAAGTATATCATTGTCCTCATAAACAATTGCATTCACTCATATAATTTGCAAGCATAAAATTGTGGCAAGTAGTAAATCATAAATGTTAATAGCAAATCATTCACTGCCACATCAAATGGACCGCAAAATTTAGGGTGTGTTTGGTAGGAGGAAAAAGTGGGAGGAAGGAAAATGGATGAGGGAAAAGTGGAAGAAAGGAAAATGGATGAGAAAAAAATGGGAGGAAGAAAATATTTTCTCTTGTTTGATATGAAAAAAAAAGTGGATAGAAGAAAAAGTGGAGGAATTGGTTTTCCCTCATAACATAAGAAAATCAATCACGCCAAAAGTGGGAGAAAAAATGGAACCTATAAAAATTATATTATTTTAAAGTAGTTCAAAAAATTCAAATGGCAAATAAATATTGTTAGTTGACGATGATATAATTGGTAAAGTCTATAGTTTTATTTTCCCTCCATCCACTTTCTTTTCCATACCAAACGAAGAAAAATGTATCACTTCCATCCTATCAAACACAAATGAAGGAAATAGTTTTTCCTTTCCATATGGATGAAAAATAAATCTCTTTGGTTTTTCTTCCTTCCACTTTTCCATCATTCCTACCAAATAAAACCTTATAAAAACTCACCTTTTAAGGAAGTATCCGTCAAAAAATGATATAAACGGAAAGGGAAAAAATTCCTCAAAACACTCCGGTTTGGGATGTTTATAAAGGGTTTTTTCTAAGGGCACCACCCTTTTTGCTAGGGGCTAGCCCAAAAATATTTCAAAATATTACAAGTTTGCCATCAATTTTTTTTTACTTGGGGCTAGCCCAAGCAAAGGTATAAATACCAACTTTTGTTTTCTTTTTCCTCTCTCCCTCTACTCTTTTCTTTTCTCCCTCAACTCTTTTCTTCTCTCCCTCAACTCTAGGTCAAAGAATTTAACACCAAGTTTTTTTCCAACCTACATTTTTTTCAAATTTTGCTCTCAACTCTAGGTCATTGAATTTTATCCCAAATTTTTCCCTCAACTCTAGGTCATTGACTTCTCTCATTTATTGGTAAGTCATCGAATTAATATATGTTTAATATTTTAAACATGAATTTCACATATAAAAAGTTGAATTATGTGTTTAATGTAGAAAAATATTGAACATGGAACAACCGGGATTATCAAATGTTGTATACTCTCTTCCCGCCACGTCCGAAGAACACTTTGATGCATCGGAAGCCCTCTTGGTAACTAAATTTTAACTTTTCATCGGATGAAAAATCGGATTGTGACACAGAGGACTGTCACCTCTCTAGCAGTCCCGATCATAGATTAGGACTGCCACAGAGGTGACAGTCCTTCACATATGTAGGACTGCCAGGGGCCTGACAGTCCTACATATGTGAAGGACTGCCACCTCTCTGGAAGTCCTAATCTATGAAACATATTTGCTTTATGATGTTGTCTAATTGTATTAACTTTTAAGTTCTATTGTAGGACTTGAGATCTTCCAATTTTGCGGTACCTGCTCCAATTGCAGTAAATGTAGCACATTTATTCTGGACCGATCTTTGTTTTGAATCAAGCGAGGGTGTGGTACATTGGTGTCGAGAAGTTGGACGGAAAAACAACATAGTTCTAGTGATATTCAGATCGACCCGAAATCGTCCGCAACGACAAACTCTGGTGGCTGACCACTACGACGTCGAAATCGACTAAGTATGGATATATTTACAGTTTGACATTTTGTATATGGAGGACCACTTTTGTATACAGTGAAATATGAAGTCCACTAATCTATATGGAGTAAATTTTGTATACAGTGAAATATGAAGTTCAGTATGTTATATGTGTTTACCTGTGTGCTATCTATGTTATATGTGTCTAGTGTGTTATATGTGTTATATGTGTCTACATGTGTGCTATCTGTGCTGTATGTGTTTACATGTGTGCTATCTGTGTTATATGTGTTTACATGTGTGCTATCTGTGTTATATGTGTTTACATGTGTGCAAGTATGTGTGGCAAAATATACCAATTTGTTAAAGTATCCGATCCAGTATCAGGACTGCCACCTCCCTTGCAGTCCTATTTGTAAGTCTCTGTGATGAGAGTTTTGAAACTCTCTATCACAGAGAGTTTCAATTAGGACTGCCACCCCCCCGACAGTCCTACACAAAAAAGGACTGCTAGGGTGCTGGCAGTTATAATTGAAACTTGCTGTTATATAAATGACCATTCTCCTGTGTTTTAGCATGGAGAATGGCCATTCTCCGTGTAATTTAGCACGGAGAATGGCTATCTGATCCAGTATCAGGACTGCCACCCCCGTGGCAGTCCTATATTGAACTAGGACTGCCAGGGTGCTGGCAGTCCTAATTGAAACTTGTTGTTACAGCAAGTATCAATTAGGACTGCCAGCACCCTGGCAGTCCTAATTGAATGTAGGACTGCCAGGGGGGTGGCAGTCCTATTTGTAAGTCATTGAATTAATATTTGTTTGCGATTCTAAAATTTCGACAAAAGTGCAAAAATGGAGGTCCAAACATCATTTTTTTGCGATTCTAAAATTTCGAAAGGCCGTCCAACGGTGAGGCGGTTAATCTCAGACTCCTCGAAGATACGCTCATTTTGCGACAAACCGGACCTCATTTCGACCTTCCAGTCAAAAGTTATGGTCCTCCAAAGTTTCAACTGACTATAAAATGCACTGGAATGACCATTCTCCGTCTTAATTTACACGGAAAATGGACATTCCCAGTGTTAAAACGTAGGAGAATGACCATTCTTCGTGCTAAATTACAGAGACTTACAAATAGGACTGCCACCCCCCGGCAGTCCTACATTGAATTAGGACTGCCAGGGTGCTGGCAATCCTAATTGATACTTGCTGTAACAGCAAGTTTCAATTAGGACTGCCAGCACCCTGGCAGTCCTGTCACCCTCATTTCCCGTATTTCGTATTTATACTCGTATCTGGATTTTGGCATGTATTTTTTTGTTTTTCTCAACTTGCGGAATTTCGATATTTCTCGTATTTTGGGTTTTGGCATGGTTCGGTTTTAATGGGTTTGGTTCGATTTGGTTCGGTTTTATGTGTTGGAACACCCTAGTCCTATGCTACACCCTCAACCCACCACAACTCCCCCACTTTATAACACCACCAACCACTCTCTCTCTTCATTACTTCATAAATTTTCTTCTTCTTCTTCTTCTCCTTCCTCTACACAACACTCCCAACCCTAGGCAAGTGCACCTTGCTACTTCATGAGAGCCCTATTTTCTTGGTTCATTTGCTAGATTAGGACATGGTGATCAACATTAGAACTTGGTGTTTTGTGATTTGAATTCTCATTTGCTCTAGATCTAAGTTATTTCTATTTTCGGATTTTGCATGGTTTGATCTCTTTAAGTTGGATTTTCATGGGTTTTGGTGTTTCCAAGTAGAAGAGCATTCAGTTTCACCCAAGTTGGAGCTTTGGAAATCCGAATTTGGAGTTCGGATGGCCAAGTTGTGAGCTTTCGAAGCTTTGGGTTCAGCCATGGTGTTCTTGCTGTCTGGAGAAGACAGTGAGCAGTGTGTGCAGAGCTGTTTAGCTTACGCACCCTGAGCTACGCGCGCTCTTTAGCGCTGCGTACGCAGACTTGAGTACGATTCCTGTTGGAAGCGTGACTCCCTTGAGCGTGCGTGACTTTTCACCCACGCTGCTCTCTGTAGCGTGCGTGACTTTTCACCTACGCTGCTCTCTGTAGCGTGCGTGACTTTTCACCTATGCTGCTCTCTCAGCGTGCGTGACTTTTCACGTACACTACTCCCTTGAGCGTGCGTGACTTTTTACCTACGCTGCTCTCTGTAGTGTGCGTGACTTTTCACCTACGCTGCTCTCTGTAGCGTGCGTGACTTTTTACCTACGCTGCTCTCTGTAGCGTGCGTGACTTTTCACCTACGCTGCTCTCTCAGCGTGCGTGACTTTTCACCTACGCTGCTCTCTCAGCGTGCGTGACTTTTTACGTACACTGCTCCCTTGAGCGTGCGTGACTTTTCACGTACGCAGCTCCCTTGAGCGTGCGTGACTTTTCACCCACGCAGCTCTCTGTAGCGTGCGTGACTTTTCACGTACACTGCTCTCTGGCGTGCGTGACTTTTCACGTACGCAGCTCTTTCAGCGTGCGTGACTTTTCGAATGCTGCTCTCTTGACCCTTTGCTTAACCCATTGGCTCTTAGAGTTTTGGTTTTATATCTTTAAGCTTGGCTCTTCTATAACCCTGTACTTTGATATTTTATTAGATATTTTATGCCCATTTTATATCCTTACGCCTTTTGTCATGAACTTGATTTTAATTAATATGTTTGGAATGACTATTGTACACGGCATGGTATGACAAGGAACTAGCATAACACGACAGTGACCCGTAGTGGTGCACTCCTGACATGACCAACCTGACATGATAGTGGCCCGTCGTGGCGCACTCCTGACAAGTACCCTGACATGATTTATCTTGATAACTTAACTTGACTTGCCTTGACACCGTGGGTAGTTCTTTCTTGCTTGCTTGTCAAATCCACTTGTCCTGTCTTGCATCATGTCTAGGATGGGACTCCTGAGTACCACGGTCAGGAGCACCTACTAAAATGGATTAAGGTTAATAACTAGAATAACACAGTAGTCATGAAGAGATGACACAGCTACAGGCAATCCCGTTACCTGGGCGCTCTTGGGATCTGTAGCCTGCCGTCGAGTAGGGCACATTTCCAGCACACCGTCGCGTGTTGCACCCTCTAAGTCACCTAAGAGTACATTTGTCTTCCGGGCAATGTACCCACATGAATTCAACCCCTAACTTTCGACCTGGGTAACCTGGATGGTCTGCAGGGCTTGTGGCTGTGGAACAATCTCACTGCATCTTGTTAGTAATTAGGCCTGTGATAACCCTAGTTAGTTAAAGTAGTAAGCCGTAGTATCTGCTTGGCCGTGATTGATTGAATGAGGTACAACCAGTCTAGCCATGTCTTGATCCAGTACAAGATTGTTTCTTGTTTTGATTTCTTACATATTATCTTGCCGATAAATGGTGGGAAACCAAGTTCTGTTCAGATGAAGGGTTACAACCCCGGTCCTTGTTTGGTTTACGGGTTGTAACCTGGCTATCGGAATAGTTCCATGGTTATCTCGTCGTATATCATCCTGGCATATTTTCGTAAGTTCCAGTTTAATATTAGATTTTCTTGTGCTGATTGCTGGCTTTTGTTCTTATTTCGTGGCCCCCTTGTGGCACTTGCTCTTTCTGGGGTTGACCCAGCTGGTTTTGTGTAGCCAGATTTCGGAGCAGCTCCCGAGGATCTACCAAGCTTCCAGCCCGATGGTGGCAACTAGAAGGAACCCGGGCTACGAGTGGGTTTTCTATTTTGTTTCGCTCACTCTATTGTAAATTTATTCTTTTGAGGCGTTTAGCCGACGAGCACATGTTAGCTCGATGCACTTTACTTACTGTCTGCCTACGGGCTGTAAACATGATTAACAAATCCTAGGGTTGATCATGTATGACTTAAACTCTTGCTAGTCCTCGCATTTTGTACGACTAGCTTCATGATCAGCTGATATGTAATATTTGGGACGCCTTGTATTGTATATTTGGTGGTCAAACATCTTATAATTATATTACTTGCTTGAGATTGAGACAATAGGCTTGACCTTAAGAGACTGTTGGCTTGTAGTAAACCCTCATATCTAGACAGCCGTGATCGTATAGTTGAGATGTATTCTATTTCAATATACGTAGCTGGCTATGTCTGCCCCCGCTCTCCAGTATTCTGGTTCTGGGGCGTGACAAGTCCTAATTCAATGTAGGACTGCTAGGGGGTGGCAGTCCTGATACTGGATCAGATAGCCATTCTCCGTGCTAAATTACACGAAGAATGGCCATTCTCCGTGCTAAAACACAGGAGAATGGACATTTATATAACAGCAAGTTTCAATTAGGACTGCCAGCACCCTGGCAGTCCTCCTTTTGTGTAGGACTGCCAGGAGGGTGGCAGTCCTAATTGAAACTCTCTGTGACAGAGAGTTTCAGTTTCAAACTCTCATTACAGAGAGTTAAAAATAGGACTGCCACCCCCTGGCAGTCCTACACTTAAGTAGGACTGCTAGGGTACTGACAGTCCTATTTGAAACTCTCTGTGACAGAGAGTTTCATTTTGAAACTCTCATCACAGAGGGTTTTAATTAGGACTGCCAGGACCCTGGCTGCCAGGGTGCTGACAGTCCTGATACTAAATCAAGAATATCAGGAATTGACCAACAACTTAAGTTTTCAAACGTTAATAACAACTACATATCAGACAACTACATATCCAACAAGTACATAAATAACAACATAAATCACAACTACATATCAGACAAAATATCCAACTTTAAAAAAACAACATAAGTGTCAACTACATATCCTTCAAAAGTCTGCCCAACAACTTAAGTTTCCAAACAACAAATATATCCTTCAAGTTTCAAACAACAAAACCATCTTTACAAAAACAACCAGAGCTCGTTGCTTCGACCGAGCTTGACGTGCCGGTGGCGGCGTCCGATGTCACGCCCCGATTCGTAGAATCGATAGTCGTCCCCCCCCGGGCGTGATGCCGTGCGAACCTAAGTTGCGATCGCACAAGGCATAGTCATAAGGTTATCCGAAACACAACATCAAGTTAGAGTACGCAGAGAAATTGAATGACACATTTGAAATAGAAATAGACTTTTTCATTGATGATAATAAAACTTTACATAGACTCCTTTACAATCATTGCCGCGTGGGCTACAACATGACTCGACTTACAAAATGAACGCCGATGAGATAGTCGTTCCATACATTACATCCCCTTTTTACAAGCAAAATATAACATCTTTCCATCTGCTATCGAGGCGAGTCGAGCCGCCATCTTCTTTTGGACTGAGTGCGGGTCTTCTTCAAAAAGAATCCAGAAAACAAGCCTTTACACGCGGACGAGGCTTCAAAAGGGTTCACTTTGCCTTGAGCTTTCAAGTGGCACGCCCTTCGTAGTTCGGGGTACCTGCGTGGAGAGCGAGGATCAGTACATTACACTTTGTACTGGTGCGTGGCTATTTAAGTTCCAAGCTCTCATTTGGTTGAAGAATTTAATTGACTTAAAGTATGAATGTTTCTAACCATTCTAATGAATTTCAAACAAGTAATGACAAGCATAGTGAAATTTACGTTGAAACTTACCGACGGCGGCCGCGCCGCGCCTTATGAAACTTACCAAGTTCTTCCCTGTCAATTGTTATCATTTCCATACAAGTGTGATATTTCGTGTGTTGGTCACTGGCTCCCAGAGCCATCGTGGACTCCTTTTTGCTTTTATTAGACGAGGCCCTTTCAGCGCGGGTAGCGAGCCCCGCTGCAAGTCCTCGCCTAACATTGTGCCCAGCACAGCTTATGAAAATGTTTCCTTCTTGGCCGCATCGGTCCCGTGGCCCCGGGTTGCCGTGCGGGGAAACTCTACCTTGTCGACAAGTTGTCCAATGACCGTGCAAAGACCATTTTTCTTCTTTTAGTTATTAAGACAGTCTACATTCTCTTTAAAACTAAATCATTTTACCGTGCCCGTGCCTTTGCATTTATCCTTTCATTCGCAACAACACTATCGACTTTACCTAAGAAGGGGGTCGAGAAGAGAAGGGTCAGCCACTCACCTTGAGTTTACTTCGGCGAGAGAACTTGCTGGTTGCACTAGACGTCGCCTACGCGATCACCTGAAATCGCACAAGCAACCGATTAGAACACTGCATTATTCAAGGAGTTCGATAGGAAATGCGAGTTCGAAATGCAAGCCATGAAAACCATCGAAAACATTCACGAAAGCGCATTCAGAAAACAAAGCCAAAACCAACGCAAGCAGCGTGAAAAGCAGAGCAACGGGAGGTCTCTCCCGACTCAGCCGTAGAGTCAATCCTCGAGGCGCAGCCCGCTGAATATGGGACTTGGTTCCGAAGAAGACATTCCATAACGAGGAATGGGTCTTAATTCAACCGTTCCCGTTCGATCGACTCGGCCGATCCCGACCTATCGGTCCCGACCGAATCGATAGCGACAGTGTTCCTTTCTCGCGCACCCCGTGGACAGAGTACGGGGCACGATGTAGGGACGGGGCACTACATCCGAGACCAAGCTTGGGACGCCAGTTCGGAAATTGTTAGCGGACGCTCGAAAGGATGTCCCGCACGTTCCTTCCGCTTTGACGCGGTGGGCCGTATTCTTTTGTTAGCGGCCGAGTCGATCCGGGGCATGTGGTAGTTTGTCCTTGCGCTCCAAGATTTGCACCGGCTCTTCGACATATGATAAGTCCGCCTTCAGGTCCAGCTTACCCAAATCTACCACATGTCCCGGATCGTGCACGTACTTCCGCAATTGCGAGATGTGGAAGACGTCATGTACCTCTGACAATGCAGGCGGCAAGGCAATTTGGTAAGCTACCGGGGCGACTCGCTTCAATATTTCGAACGGGCCAACAAATCTTGGGCTCAACTTTTCTTTCGCACCGAACCGGGAAACTCCACGCATAGGCATCACCTTCAGGAATACATGGTCGCCTTCCGAGAACTCGAGGGGGCGTCGGTGCGTGTCGGCATAGCTTTTCTGCCGGCTTTGTGCTATCTTCAATCTTTCTCGTATCAATTTGACCTTCTGCACAGTCTGCTCCACCAGCTCCGGACCAAGTATCTGCCGTTCCCCGACTTCATCCCAGCAAATGGGCGATCTACACTTCCGGCCGTACAAAGCTTCATACGGCGCCATTTGGATGCTGGACTGATAGCTGTTGTTGTATGCAAACTCGGCCAGCGGTAGATGGACGTCCCAACTTGACTTCAAGTCGATCGCACAGAGTCGCAACGTGTCTTCGAGAATTTGGTTCACCCGCTCTGTTTGGCCGTCAGTATGAGGATGATAAGCTGAGCAGAACTTTAACTTGGTCCCTAGTGCTGAATGTAGACTACTCCAGAAGCGCGCTACGAACCGTCCATCCCGATCCGAGACGATAGAAACTGGGACCCCGTGCAGCCGAACTATTTCATCAAGATATATCTGAGCAAGGCGGTCGACGCTCCAAGTAACTTTGATGGCGATGAAGTGCGCTGACTTGGTTAGTCGATCGACGATGACCCAGACGACGTCGTTTCCCCGCGGCGTCCTCGGCAAGCCAACAACGAAGTCCATAGTGATGTGATCCCATTTCCACTCTGGAATGACGAGGTTCTGCATCTCCCCGCCCGGTCGCTGGTGCTCGGCTTTGACTTGCTGACAGGCCATACATTTTGACACAAAGAGCGCTACGTCCCTCTTCATGCCGTGCCACCAAAAGACAACGCGGAGGTCCTTATACATCTTGGTGCTGCCAGGATGCAAGGAATATTTTGCGTAGTGCGCCTCCGACATTATCTCCTTTCTAAGTTCTGCATCATCCGGTACGCATAGCCGTCCCTTCACGCGCAACACTCCCGACTCGTCCTCTGCAAAGTCAGACGCTTTCCCCGTCGATATCAGCTTCCGCATCTTCTCCAGGTAGGGGTCGTCCTTCTGTGCAGACTTGATCCTCTCCAGTAAGCTCGGTTCCACCCGCAGTTGCGCTAGTTTCACGTCTCTGAAACGAACTCGGAGCTCGATGCCCATTCCCTCTAAGTCACGCAGCAGTCGATCGTTGATACATAATGAAGCTAAGTACTTCCGGCTCAGCGCATCCGCCACCACATTTCCCTTGCCCGGCGTGTAGTCGATTGATAAGTCATAGTCTTTGATTAGTTCGAGCCATCGCCTCTGTCGCAAATTCAGTTCTTTCTGGGTGAAGAGATACTTGAGGCTTTTGTGTGGTCCGTATAAATTTTGCACGCCACGCCATAGAGATAGTGACGCCACAGCTTCAACGCGAACACAATTGCCGCTAGTTCTAGGTCGTGCGTGGGGTAGTTCTTCTCGTACGGCTTCAACTGCCGGGAAGCAAAAGATATCACATTATCCCGCTGCATGAGCACACACCCCAAGCCCTGGCCAGAAGCATCGCTGAAGATTTGAAATCCCTCCGTCCCTTCAGGAAGAGCAAGTATCGGGGCCGAAACGAGCCGTTGTTTGAGCTCCTGGAAGGAAGCTTCACAGTCGTCTGACCACTTGAATGCGACTCCTTTCTGGGTGAAGCGAGTCAACGGCGATGCGATCTTCGCGAAGTCCTTCACGAAGCGTCGGTAGTATCCCGCCAAGCCTAGGAAGCTTCGAATTTCGCTAACTGATGCGGGCCGTTTCCAATCAGCAACTGCCTCGACTTTCTTCGGATCGACTGCGATGCCCGCGGCGGAAATGATATGCCCAAGGAATGAGACGCTGTCCAGCCAGAACTCGCACTTGCTCATCTTTGCGTACAACTGATTCTCTCGAAGGGTTTGGAGTACCGTCCGCAGATGCTCTGCATGTTGCGCTCGATCCTTTGAGTAGACGAGGATGTCGTCGATGAAGACTACTACGAACTTGTCAACGAACGGACGGAACACCCGATTCATTAGATCCATGAAGACGGCAGGGGCATTTGTCAGACCGAACGGCATTACCAAGAACTCGTAGTGGCCGTAACGAGTACGGAAGGCAGACTTCGGCACGTCATCTGGCTTGACTTTGAGTTGGTGATAACCCGATCGTAGATCAATCTTCGAAAACACCGTTGCACCTTGGAGCTGGTTGAACAAGTCGTCGATGCGGGACAGGGGTATTTGTTTCGGACGGTGGCTTTGTTCAATTCTCGATAGTCGATGCAGAGCCGCATCGATCCATCCTTCTTCTTCACGAATAGCACGGGCGCACCCCACGGCGAGACACTCGGACGGATAAACCCTCTGTCGAACAATTTCTGAAGTTGTGCCTTCAATTCTTTCAATTCTGCAGGGGCCATTCTGTACGGAGCCTTCGAGATCGGGCGGGTGTCGGGAAATGTGTCGATGGTGAACTCTATTTCTCGATCAGGCGGCATGTCGGGTAGCTCGTCCGGGAACATGTCTGGGAATTCTGCCACAACGTCGGTCTGACCCGCGTTTGCACCATCCTGTCGCATGTCTCGAATGGAAGCTAGATAGCCTTCGCACCCGGAATGCAGCATCCGATATTGCGGAGATCACCATGCAGGTCGGCGACGTCTCACCACACGAGTAGCAGAATTCAGGCACTCCAGGCATGCGGAATGTGACCCTCTTTTCAGCACAGTCTATGGTTGCGTTGCACGGCCCGAGCCAATCCATTCTCAGAATGATGTCAAAGTCCTTCATATCTAGAACTATCACATCCAGACCGATCTTTTGACCGCCGATACAGATAATCCCGCCGGCGCAAGCTAAGTTTGTGAGAATTGGTGTGCCCGAAGGCGTGCTTACGCTAAGGTCGAGATCTAATGATATTACCGGAAACTTGTGTTCGACGGCAAAGTCCGCCGATATAAAACTATGTGAAGCGCCTGAATCAAATAACACACGAGCAGGCACATTATTGAATTTTAGTATACCTGACACTACGGTATCTGACGCCATCGCTTCGTCTCGAGTCATGGCGTAGACGCGGCCCTGAGTGTTGGGGCGACGGTCTCGGCCATCTTGTGGTGCGGGTTGAGTGGGTGGAGGAGGTCGGGGCGCCTGCCCTCGATTCTCCTGGCGGTAATGTTGTGGTGGCGCATTGCGATTCGGTCGGGGGTTCCGGCAATCTCGAGCAAAGAGACCTTTCTGCCCGCAAGCGTAGCACTCTGTCTTGGCAAAGCAGTGGTCATCAGTATGCCCAAGCTGATGGCAATTTCTGCATCGTGGTAACGGGTTCCGGCCTTGGTAGTTGCTAGTGTGTGGACGCTTTGATGCGTAGTTGTTGCCTCCCGTATGGCTAGGACGTTTGTGATTTGAGTGGCGCACAACGTCGTCAACACCGGAAGGATGCAGGTTCTCAAGGCGGAGCGCGTGATTCAGAGCCTCGTCCACGGTCTTGTACTCCGGGACCCCGACATGCGCACCGATAGAGTGTCGCAGACCCACTTCAAACCGTCGTACACGGCACTCTTCAGTCGGCAGAAACTGGCCATCAAACTTAGATAACTTGTTGAATTCTGCGGCGTACTGTTCCACTGTCCTGCTCCCTTGCTTCAATTGCATGAATTCATTCTCCTTCGCTTGAAGAACGGCTGACGGAAGGTACTGGAGTTCGAAAGATTTGCGGAACGTGGCCCAAGAGATCGGTGCGGTAGTGTTGTCCGGTCGGATCGCTCGCTTACGCACAGCCCACCAGTCGTGCGCGTTCAACCGTAGCTGAAGTTGTGCGCAGGCGACTTGCTTCGATTCTTCAATGCCAAGAAGCTCAAAGTGATCTTTCAGTTCTTCCAACCAGTCGATCGCCATGGAAGGACCCTCGGTGCCGCTGAAGGAAGTGCGGCACGCCTTCTTGAATTCTGACACTTCAAAGTTGTACTTTTTCGGTGCCGCTGGTTGACGCTCGGGATCCTCCGTGTCGACATCAATGGGTTGGATCGTCGGCACGGTGACGGTAGGCGCAGTTGCAGAATTCCCGTTGGCCGCCATTGTCTAGACGATCTGCTGCAGGGTATCTAGCTGCTTTTGCTGAAGCTTGGCATGTGCATCAAAGCGAGCTTCGAAGCGAGCTTCGAACTGGGCATGTCGTTCCTCTACCTGCTGATGCCGGTTCTCGGACTGGTTTCGATGCGCCTCCATCATGCGCAGCATCCTTTCGATTGTATCGTTAGAAGGTCCGGCCTGCGGACGATGCGAACTACTAGAGCCGCTCGAGGTGCTCTGTTCTTGCTCGGCCGTGGGTTCCGTCACTTCTGCGATACGAAGGCAAACACATCAGTCACAAATTATTACGGACTCATTGTATGGAACAACTTATCTCATCGATGCGAGGTCAAAGGTTTGGAACTCTAGACGCGAGGCCAAAGGATGTAAAGCCGTGCTCTGATACCATTATGTCACGCCCCGATTCGTAGAATCGATAGTCGTCCCCCCCCCCCCCCCCCCCCGGGCGTGATGCCGTGCGAACCTAAGTTGCGATCGCACAAAGCATAGTCATAAGGTTATCCGAAACACAACATCAAGTTAGAGTACGCAGAGAAATTGAATGACACATTTGAAATAGAAATAGACTTTTTCATTGATGATAATAAAACTTTACATAGACTCCTTTACAATCATTGCCGCGTGGGCTACAACATGACTCGACTTACAAAATGAACGCCGATGAGATAGTCGTTCCATACATTACATCCCCTTTTTACAAGCAAAATATAACATCTTTCCACCTGCTATCGAGGCGAGTCGAGCCGCCATCTTCTTTTGGACTAAGTGCGGGTCTTCTTCAAAAGGAATCCAGAAAACAAGCCTTTACACGCGGACGAGGCTTCAAAAGGGTTCACTTCGCCTTGAGCTTTCAAGTGGCACGCCCTTCGAAGTTCGGGGTACCTGCGTGGAGAGCGAGGATCAGTACATTACACTTTGTACTGGTGCGTGGCTATTTAAGTTCCAAGCTCTCATTTGGTTGAAGAATTTAATTGACTTAAAGTATGAATGTTTCTAACCATCCTAATGAATTTCAAACAAGTAATGACAAGCATAGTGAAATTTACGTTGAAACTTACCGACGGCGGCCGCGCCGCGCCTTATGAAACTTACCAAGTTCTTCCCTGTCAATTGTTATCATTTCCATACAAGTGTGATATTTCGTGTGTTGGTCACTGGCTCCCAGAGCCATCGTGGACTCCTTTCTGCTTTTATTAGACGAGGCCCTTTCAGCGCGGGTAGCGAGCCCCGCTGCAAGTCCTCGCCTAACATTGTGCCCAGCACAGCTTATGAAAATGTTTTCTTCTTGGCCGCATCGGTCCCGTGGCCCCGGGTTGCCGTGCGGGAAAACTCTACCTTGTCGACAAGTTGTCCAATGACCGTGCAAAGACCATTTTTCTTCTTTTAGTTATTAAGACATAGTCTACATTCTCTTTAAAACTAAATCATTTTACCGTGCCCGTGCCTTTGCATTTATCCTTTCATTCGCAACAACACTATCGACTTTGCCTAAGAAGGGGGTCGAGAAGAGAAGGGTCAGCCACTCACCTTGAGTTTACTTCGGCGAGAGAACTTCTGGTTGCGCTAGACGTCGCCTACGCGATCACCTGAAATCGCACAAGCAACCGATTAGAACACTGCATTATTCAAGGAGTTCGATAGGAAATGCGAGTTCGAAATGCAAGCCATGAAAACCATCGAAAACATTCACGAAAGCGCATTCAGAAAACAAAGCCAAAACCAACGCAAGCGGCGTGAAAAGCAGAGCAACGGGAGGTCTCTCTCGACTCAGCCGCAGAGTCAATCCTCGAGGCGCAACCCGCTGAATATGGGACTTGGTTCCGAAGAAGACATTCCATAACGAGGAATGGGTCTTAATTCAACCGTTCCCGTTCGATCGACTCGGCCGATCCCGACCTATCGGTCCCGACCGAATCGATAGCGACAGTGTTCCTTTCTCGCGCACCCCGTGGACAGAGTACGGGGCACGATGTAGGGACGGGGCACTACATCCGAGACCAAGCTTGGGACGCCGGTTCGAAAATTGTTAGCGGACGCTCGAAAGGATGTCCCGCACGTTCCTTCCGCTTTGACGCGGTGGGCCGTATTCTTTTGTTAGCGGCCGGTGGACTGCAGGACAACATACAGTTATTAAATAATAGAAACATAAATAGGACATGCAGTTACCCCCCGCATATGAGAATCATCTAGTTACCCACCCCCATATCTCATTACAGTAGGACTGCCAGGCCTGTGGCAGTCCTAATGTAAATCAGGACTGCTGCCAGGACTGTGGCAGTCCTGATTTACATTAGGACTGCCACAGGCCTGGCAATCCTACTGTATTCAACCCGAACGGCCAAAAACGACATGCTCGTTTGTCGTGTTTTAGGGTTAGGGTTTCAAGATAAAATGTGGGTTTCTTGTGTTCGAAAATTTCTTTCATGAACCATAAAGAGATCCTAAACCTAATTTATCAAAAAAAATTAGAGAATTAAAAATATTCTAGGATTTTGAATAGAATGTACATAATTTTTTGAAGAAATTAGGGAAGAACGTACCTAGATTCCGGTTGCTTTGACTTGCGTGTCATCTCTTCGAATCTACGAATGTTGTGGAAGAAATCTTGGTGGAGGAATTGGGAGTGGAGTGGTGGAGAAGAAGAAATTAGGATTTTGGGAGACGGAGAGGGAGAGAGCTCTTTTTTTTTTCTTTTTGAGGAGAGAGAGTGTAGAATGAGTAATGAGAAGAAATGAAGGGTTTGGAAGGTTGTGCTGCCCCCAAGCAAATTTTGGATGTCTCCTAGCAAATTCTCCACCTTCTTGGGCTGCCCCCAAGTAAGGGTTGCCCTCAAGCAATTTTTGTGGTGCCCTTAGAAAAAAACCTTATAAAGACACAAAAAATTAAGTTTGTCCTGATTTTGGAAGGATTTTGACTCAAAAAAAGCTACCACATAAGATTTTTTTTTTTAATACTTCCTAAACGGCCGGTTCAAAAATCTTTCAGAACTGATAAAAATATTATTGCCAAGCATACCCTAAAATGGTTCTTTTGTCAACTACAACCTGTGCTCCTACTCCATTCTATCAGAAGTTTTTTTTTTTCCTTTTATTGCTCATACCATGATCCATAGATATATTTATATCCTCTTGTTTGCTTACAAAATACTCAAAAGAAGTCTTACTTGGAAGGACAATATTGAGCCATTTTTATCATTCTTCAATCTCAGGTAGGCTCTGGGTGGAGGAATGAGTTCGAAATAAACTCAAACTCCTGTAGTTTTCAGAGTTGCTTGAACAAACTTCATACTTTTAAGTATGATCACTGCTTCACAGTTCTCTACTGCGGGAATTCTCATATGGTTTACTGCTACTGCTTCAGATTTAAACTCCAGTAACTACACAAGAAATAGAAAATGAGGCCAGGAATGACAATAAAGCATGATTTTTTTTTTTCCTTAAAAAATGAGAGGGCATTTTATATTTTGAGATAAGACTCGGGAGAAAGAATCCAATGGATCCAATGGTTGCAGGTTAATCCAAGAATGCCGATCAACCCATACATTATTGGAGGATAGAACAAGTGAAAGCCATGCTCTTAAGAACGGACGCATCAATACAAGTTACGAAATCTATCTGTAAGTTGCAGTAGCAATTGTTGGCTACCTCTGGCAAATCATTGAGAAGGCTTGGGAGATTTGTCCGGCATGATGTTATCAGGAAGTATCAACTCTGGTGGGACTTCTCGGACGACTCCAAGCATTGAATCGTACTCCTCATCCCTGCGTGCAAACTTCTTACGCAACAGCTTCTCGAACTCAATCTCATCAAATGTCTTTACATTCTCAGCAGCATGGACCTGGGCCAAATTGATGTAGTTGGTTGCTGATTGGGAAATGAAAGCAATCTCTTCTTTTGTAAGCTTCCTGAGGAATTTTGCTGGATTACCTGCCCAAACCTGCAAATATGATCTCCAGATTCCATTAACGAGTCAACAAAAGCAAGATCCAAGTATTCTTGGCAACACATATTCACTGGATACTGGCTGCTTGAATAAGGATAGCATGGAAGTCTTTAAGAACGATGGTTTTAATTTATGAAGAAATCTCATCACTTATCGAAGGAATGTTAATGGTTTACATGAACAAAAGATCTTACAAATATTGTGGTTGCATATCGTTGACAAACTATGTGGATATACTTGCACAGGACGTTGTACAAAAGTACCACACTTGACGTGAATCAGCATACAAATAGATAATCCATAACCGAAACAGAAGAAAAATTACGACTGTATGATAGATATCCTGATTAACACGAGTAACAACTAAACTATCAGAAAATGGTGCAGTACATGATGTAGAGACGAATGCCATCAAACAGGTGACTATAAGTTTAAAAGTACTCACATCCAACTCTAAGGTCACCAGATGTCACATTAAGTAAGATCCAGGTATCATCCAAAAGTTACTGCTCAAATGCAAACAATACAAAACATGACTTAGAAAATGGCAGAAATTCGCACATAAACATTTTGGTGTGTCCATGTCAAGAAACAGCCCTTACAAAATTTTACAAGATTTGCGTGTCTGCGTCCTTACCAATGCTTCACGAATACAGACATGGATATCATGATAAGGACAAGATACGTACACGGGATGCATATATTTTCAAGTAGGTACAATATGTAGTCACCTATTTTGCATGAATACATACACGCATAAGGATACATACACGCATATAGATACGGACACCATTTTAACCCTCGTGCAACACAACTCCTAGCCGTGGAACATAACTCTTAACCTATGTTGCACGAATATGGATACAAACACGATACACACATTTTCAAATAGGTCCAAACTCCACAGTAGTTACCTATGTTGCATCCGACATGGGTACAGACAGAATATAGATACAAACATCATTTCCCCATGTCCGTGCAACGTAGCTCCTAGCACGCACATAAATGAGCCCAATAAACTAACCAAACTGGTGTAAGGTTTTACTTTCTTAGCTCATAGCCAAAAGACTAATGTGGCTGATTAACAAATTTTGAGGACCAAAAAATAACTGATGGAATGAGTAATATTTCGGTACTTATTTATGAAAATAAGAAAAATATACAAAGTTGTATTATCAACTGCTAACTCAAGTTTCTGAGCCACACGGTATGAAACCTTGGAAGCCATCAATTGAATCAAGACTAAGTAAACAAAGAACTATTTTGGAGAACTACTTTGGTTTTATGCGAGGGAGCCTTCAAGAGAAAAACAATGAGAAAAGAGATCTACACAATGGTTTTCGTTGATTCAAAAATGGCTTACGACAAGGTGGATATTATGTGGTATATTTTGGAGAAGAAATAAGTTAATGGTAACTATATAAAGATTCAAGGTTTTTTTGGCATATAACTCCCTCAAATCTCATGTATTTTAAATAGGTGGATATTATGTGCTATATTTTGGAGAAATAAGTTATTGGTAACTATATAAAGATTTTATGTTTTTTTTTTTTTGCATATAACTCCGTCAAATCTCATGTATTAAATATGTCCCCTAAACCTTATGAATTGCTTAAAAATCCCTCAAATAGTCAAATTCCCAAAAATAGAATTATGAGTCCCCTTCTGTCTCCATTTGGTTAACTTTAACCAAAAACTATGGTTTCGAGATAAACCAAACACTATAGTTAAAATTGTTGATGGAATTTTTTCCCCTTCAATACTCTTAACTATTAATTTTTTTTTTCATTTTCTCCTTCATTTCATTCCGTAAAAAGAAAACCCTTTTTAGAAAAACCCTAAAACCTTCTTCCAAAAGCTATATCAATTGATACCGGTAAAGTTAATTGATATGGGTGGAGTTGGATGAAGGTTTCAACAGTCTTCATCAATGACCTTCATATACGCATTCAAAGTATGTATTCGACTTTTCAATTTAGAAAAAATAGTAGGAATTCACAACAAAATTCAATTTGCACCTTTTATTATTTTTTATTTTTATTTTTTACGTTTTTCTATCTTTTATTTTTCATAGTAAGAATTCACAACAAAATTCAATTTCCACCTTTTATTTTTTTTAGGTTTTTCTATCTTTTATTTTTCAATGCATGTGCTTTGTGTTTATGATTTTGCATGATCATGTTAGTTTTATAAAGAAAAACAATTTTAGTATTAACATAAAAAATGTTTCCGTTTCGAGTAGTTTGTAGATTTTGGAATTTGACTTCTTTATATTAGTTATACAACTAATATTTTGATTGCAATTCTAATTATAATCATATTTTAAGTTCTAGGCAGAATTGAGAGTTGATGTAGGGATGGATTTGGAAGAGGAACATAATTTAGGGATGAGAGAATAGGAGACGGCTTTTATTAATTGTAGAAATGAGAAGAAAAAAGAGATTGGACGTAGAATTCAGAGATTTTTATAGGGGGATTTAATAAAGGAGAGTTGGTGGAGAAGAAGACAATGGGGAGAGAAAATGTAATTAGCTTATTAGGGGCAAAATAGTCAAGAATTTTTTTACAAGTAAAAACTAACGAAATATTCCATTTTAAAATGTGTTCGACTAACCAGAGGGACCCATAACTATACTTAGTGGACTTTGAGGGACTTTTAAGCAATTCATAAGATTTAGGATTTTTATTTTAAAATATATAATATTTGAGGGACTAATATGCAAAAAGTTGTAAAATTATTTAGGATATGTACTGATGAAGTTGTGACCGAGGGAACATAAATTGGAGGAGACACATCTCTAGTTACCGTCACAACAGGGTTACATCAAGCACCAATATTAAATATTTACGTTTATGCACCAATTATAAGTGGAGTTACTAGACACATTAAGGATAAGGTTAAAATGATGTACCTTGTTTGTTGATGGTTAGCTTCTAACAAGGAAACGTGGATAAAACCTTTGGAACTTAAACATGCTTGGCTTCTAATAAAGAAATGCGGATAAAACCTTTCGGACCTAAATGATTTAGAAGTGCAGCAAAAAAAAGGAGGAAAGGTATCTCTAACATAACGCCAAGCTGAAATATAGTAATGGTTCATATTGACAGCCAAATGGTATACGTAAGAGGTTTAAGAGCTTGTTCATCATTGAAGAAGGACGTTCTTCATAAAAGTATTTATGTTGGTTGACGTGAAGATGTGCTTTTAGGATACTTAATGTTGTATCTTAGAAGTTAAAAGAAAAAGTCTACTACACAACTATAAAACCAGCCATATGCTTTATAGGTCAGGATGTTGGGTAATCAAAGAACAATGGTTCAAAAAGTTCAAGAACAAGATTATAGCCTTTATCTCAAATTTGCGGGTAATATATTTGAATTACTTTAGCTGAAATGATGAATATTGAAATGGATTAATGGCGAAAAGACAGGATAAGAATCAGTACATATGCGGAAAGTTGGGTATTGTAAATGGAGGATAAGATGTGGGAAAATCATTGAGAGAAGACCTGCATATGTGCAATGGAAACCAGCAGCTGCACAATTAGAAGCAAGGTTCGCAGTATCGGTATCAGAATCGGTATCGGACCATTCCTATGAGTATCAGTATCGGTGATACCGGTAGTATCGGCGTTTTCGGATCGGAGTATCGAATTTTTTGGTATCGGAAGACAAATAATTATTAACATTTTAATTTTTTTTTTATACATTTAGGCATAATTTTAAGTATTTTTAGTGTTATTTCTTAGTAGTTTTAAAATTAAATAAAATAGTAGTCACCCTTACCGATTGGTTTACATGCAATAGATCAATTTTCTTCTTTTATATGCTTTTACAACCTTATTATGCTTCAAACCCTTGTTGATTTGTCTTTTTCCTTCAATTTTGTTTGCCAGATTGATCGGAAGAGAGACCCCCTGATGTGATTCGACCTATTCGATTCACAAAAGATTTGTAGAAAAGAGAAACAGAGAAAGATAATGATCTTTTTGTGAGAAAAGAACAAACTCCAACTTTGGTGGACGGACAAAGTCTAAATCCTTCTTATTGATACTTGAGAGTTTCTTCTCAATACAAGCATGGAAAATAAAAGATGGCTAACCCTAGTTTATATAGGGAAAAACAAAGGCTTAATTAAGGAAGGGTTATTATTGGTGAAAGACCAAAATAATCCTTCCTGACTAAAATAGGAAAATGACTTATTAAGGAAGGGTTATTATTGGTGAAAGACCAAAATAATCCTTCCTTACTAAAATAGGAAAATGACTATTAAGGAAGGGTTATTATTGGTGAAAGACCAAAATAATCCTTCCTTACTAAAACAGGAAAATGACTAAAATAGAACATAGGCTAAATGATGATAGATGGGCCCACATCAATACCGCCCCCTAAAAGAGCCACCTTGTCCTCAATGTGGAAATCTGGGAACTGCGTCTGTTGCTATGGCGGCCTCTTCCTCCGTCGGATCCTCCTTCTCCTCCTCTTCCTCCGTGGTGGTCGTCGTGGGGGGAGGTCCCCTCTCTGGAAGTTGGCGGGATCCGCCATTCCCCCAAAGAAATTGCTGCCTCCGGCGTGCCTCGCTCCTCCTGGCGGTTCCGCTCCTCCCATCCAAGCCGGAACTCCCGCCAAGCCCCTTCCCGGACCCACGAACCGATCTCCGTAGTTCGCAATCCTCGTCCGACCCCCGAAGGGGGCCCCAAACCCTAGGGCTTCTCCCGCATGTGGAGCCGATCCGCCGGGACCGTACGGGTCGCCGGCGTCCGGCCACGGCCGCTCGCCGGCGGCTCCTCTGGCGCCGACCGGCCAGGGGTGGCGGTCGGGGGCCGGCCAGCGACCGCCCCCAACAGCAGCGGCCCCGCCCGGGCTCGCGCGGTTGGCGGCGACGCTCCCGCGGCCTTCGGCCGCTGTCCGGCGAGGGTCGCCGGCCGCCAGGGCCCCGCCCGGCGGCGCGACGGCGACGGCGGGTGTGGGCCAGCTCCCGTCGGCCGGTCCTCCGTGGTCGTCGGTCGCTTCCCCCTCCGTATGAACAAACCCTAGTTGGTCGCCTAGGGTTTGGGTTGTTGCCGCCTCCGCTTCGCCGCCATTGATCTTGTTCGAGATGTTTTGCAACAACTTCATCATTGCCGGAATCGACGTCATCTCCTCCCGCATGCTTCGTACCTCGGTCTGGAGATCCTCCTGTTTGGACGCTTGATCTTTGATTGCGGCCTTCAAACTTTCGATCTCGATGTTGAAATCCTCCCGAAGCCCCTGGATCTTCTCCTCGATCGTGTTCCTTGTGCCGGACGCCATGGATCGTAGAGAGCTCTGATACCAATTGATGTGAATCGACCTATTCGATTCACAAAAGATTTGTAGAAAAGAGAAACAGAGAAAGATAATAATCTTTTTGTGAGAAAAGAACAAACTCCCAACTTTGGTGGACGGACAAAGTCTAAATCCTTCTTATTGATACTTGAGAGTTTCTTCTCAATACAAGCATGAAAAATAAAAGATGGCTAACCCTAGTTTATATAGGGAAAAACAAAGGCTTAATTAAGGAAGGGTTATTATTGGTGAAAGACCAAAATAATCCTTCCTGACTAAAATAGGAAAATGACTTATTAAGGAAGGGTTATTATTGGTGAAAGACCAAAATAATCCTTCCTTACTAAAATAGGAAAATGACTATTAAGGAAGGGTTATTATTGGTGAAAGACCAAAATAATCCTTCCTTACTAAAACAGGAAAATGACTAAAATAGAACATAGGCTAAATGATGATAGGTGGGCCCACATCACCCCCATGTCGATATCGGTGAGTATCGGGTACCGGTCGGTATCGGATCGGAACATGCCAAACCATATCGGTATCGGCCGATACTTTAAAGTATGATTAGAAGTGATAGGATATTGGTGAAATAAGCTTCTAGAGCTAAGATTAGACCTAAACAAACTTAGAATTAGGCTGTGAAAAAAGATGCCATTTATTGATGTTAGAGAGGACATGGCCCTTAATCAAGCAAAAGGAAGCAAAGGACTATTGTAGGAGACGCCAAAAGTTTGGGATATAGGCTTTTTTGTTGTCGTTTGTAGTAAGAGATTGTTTACTAAATTCGTTTGTAGTAAGAAATTGTTTACTAAATTCTTTAACTTTCAGGTCGTTAACAGAATGGTCAAGTTGAGTAGTTCCTTTTCTTTTTTTTTTTACATTATCTGATTGTTCATCTCTAACAGACTCACCACCAAGGGGGTGGCCTAATGGTAACACTCGTAAGGGAGGGGAGGAGTGGGTGTTGCTTCGAATCCTTAGCCCGGGCAAAATTTAATGGGAGGGAATCTTGGTGCTAGTAGCCTAGGACAGGGATGGTCAATAATGGCTGGCCTATCTCAAGAAAAAAAAAATCTCCAACAGACTCTGACAACAATGATCGTTTTATAGAAGCCAGGTTTCACGCTAAACAGCGTGGTCAACTTGAGCAATTCCTTTTCTTTTTTCCACTATCCGAGTGTTCATCCTTACCCGAAACTAGCAACAATGATCGATTTATAAAAGCCATGTTTCAGTCACTTAAAATGTGATGACCAACCGCTCGCACACGCACACACACAAACATTGTGAATTTTCCTTTCGTTGTATTAAAATAAAAGGGAAGTATACCACAAATGATATCATATGTATCAAGAGTAAATATGGATTGGATGTACGTAATGAGTCTATCATCAGTTTATTAAGTTCACAATTCCTAGACTTGAGGAAGTTAAATGTATCCAACTTATGGATTCAAATGCATTCATTATCAAATAGGTAGGCACCAAAACCATGCACCATTACAAAACAGCACACATGTCAAATTTCAGGATTTGATTCCTTTGAGTAGTGAAAAAATGGTAAATAAAAAGAATTCGAAGAATACCTCCCCACTGGGGATCCTTGTATTCTGTCGTACAAGGGCTCCAGCAGCAACCATACCATGTTTTTCCACAACTACGCCATCCAGTAGAGTTGCACCCATACCAACAAAAGCCTCATCCTCAACCGTGCATCCATGTAATACGGCACTATGCCCTGAAAGTTTATGAATTTTTTGACTCTGATCCTTTCATAGTCAAATTATAGTTTCTGCACTTTAAATATTGTGTTGGATGTATAGCAAAATAGTCTATTAACATTCAGCACAATCATACAGATGCATGTTGCAGTTAACATTTACTTTTTTTAGGTTTAATGAAGCTAATCTGTATACTTCTCAGTTGAAAAGAAGGAACTAAACCAAAATGTGAATGAATATTACACAGGCATGCCTCATCAGTTCATACAGAACAAACCAATAATGAAAATCTGCAACATGCGCTTACCTACAGTGACATTATCTCCAATTATTGTTGGTAAGACCTTCCCACTTAAATTAGACTTTGCCACATGCACTAGAGAGTTGTCCTGTATATTAGTTCCAGATCCCACTCTGATGCTGTTTACATCACCTGAATAAGGAGAACAATCTCAGTGACATATGTTCAGCACAACTCAGTGTACAAATCCATCAAATTTTGGCTTGATAAGGATATACCTCTCAGTACGCAACCATACCAAATTGAGGATCCACGTCCCACCTGAACATCTCCAATTACAGAAGCACTTGGAGCAACAAATGCATCATTGTCAACACTTGGTGCTTTGTCAAATATATCCATGAGAGTCCGATGCCTTGATACTAAACTAACATAATTAGTTGAATGTTCACAATGATGAATCCAAACACTTCACAGGCTCTGTGTGCGTGTTTGTGTGTGACAATGATAAATTAAATAGGAAAATGGGAAGTTGATTAAGTATATTAGATTACATGTATAGCCATTACCCTAATAAGGTGATTTTAAAGAAAAATATTAAGCACAAGTTCTCTTAATATCAAATAGTACAAGGACTATCCTAAGTCATTGATCTTAAAATAAACATGCGTGTGCTAATCAAAATTGACATGTATAGGCATAGAAGTGTTGTCCACATTGTTCAAATGTGACAAATAGATCCACACTCAAGCAAATTAAGTCATAGATCATGAAAGAATGAGAAGCAAAATGGACAAGCTTAGAATTATTGTGCATCATCAAAGAAGCGATAAAACGGCTAAAAACTTATGAACCACCTACTAAATTCATCGTGATCAGTCAAAACATATCCCAACAGTACATGGACTAAAGTAACAACCCAACTTTCTGAAACTAGGTTTAAAATCTATAAAAAAAAAGGTCTAAATCTAATTCGAAGTATAGCCAAGAAGCACATTCAGGGAGAGAAAGGGGTATCATGATCAACTAAATTGATTATCATCTTTAACAATGAGCACCATAAAATCAGTATAGACCGTCCCCTGCATAGTGAAACAAAAATGCAAAAAATCTCAACATTTACTTATATTGGGTCTATGCTACTAACGGAGCAAATTGTTTTTTTTTCCCACTGCTATTAAAATAAACTTGCGTGAGCTAATCAAAATTGACATGTACAGGCATAGAAGTGCTGCAACATTGTTTACATGTGACAAATATATCCATACTCAGATCAAGTCATAGATCATGAAAGAATGAGAAACCACAGGGACAAGCTTAGAATGATTGTGCATCGTCAGAGAATGAGAATATAAATGCCTGGATACTTTAATACACAGGTATAGAAGAATATAAACAAAATTCATCGGTAGGTGCGAGAGAGGGATTAAAAAAAGGGCTAAAAACTTATGAACCGCCAACTAAATTCATCATGACCAGTCAAAACATATCACAACAGTACATGGACTAAAGTAACTACTCAACTTTCTGAAACTAGGTTTAAAACCTATAAAATAGTCTGTATATTATTGGAAGTAAAGTCTGGAAGCTCATTAAGGA
Source organism: Iris pallida (assembly GCA_029216955.1). NCBI lineage: Eukaryota > Viridiplantae > Streptophyta > Magnoliopsida > Asparagales > Iridaceae > Iris > Iris pallida. Next base: position 1,742,612 of record JANAVB010001396.1, on the reverse strand, counting down.
GAGAAAGGGGCATCATGATCAACACAGAATTGATTCTCATCTTTACTAATGAGCACTATAAAATCAGTATAGACAGACCCCAGCATAGTGAAACAAAGATGAAATAAACCTCAACATTTACGTATAATGGGCTTATGCTACTAATGCAGCAAATAGGGTGCAAAAGATCAAACGAGTGTGTGTGTATGCGAGGGAGGGGATTGGGGGGGGGGGGGGGGGGGGGGGGGGGGGTGGGGGTTGTTGGTGTTCGAGAAACTCCTTCAAGGAAATGGAGAAAATGAAAATCTGACAAAACGAGGGGTGCAGAAACATCCGCCTAGGAGCAGAACAAACCGTTGAGTTTGTTCATATACATTAAGTAATTAATAATACATTAAACAGGAATTACTTGTAGAGCGTTTATTTGTGTTATACAGCAGAAATGAATTGTAACTTGAAATCACCTTAATTTATTTAAAAAGATTCAAGTACTCTGACGAGCTAGGATCTAACTTCCATTTAGTCTATTGTTCATTGATAAATCCCAAGGTTGTGAAAAGCACTAGGCACTAGTATGGCGGGCACCCGCCGCCTAGAACCTAGCCCACCTAGACGGCCGCCTATATATAGGCGGTTGAAAAAAAGTGAAAAAAATCCATAAAACCTATTGAAAATTATAGAAAAAGTCCATAAAACCCAAAAACATGCATAGTCGGGAGTCGAGGGTGTGTGTGGGGGTGGGTGGGGGGGTACTAGGCGGGCACCAGGCGCCTAGCACCTACGCGCCGCCTAGGCGGATGCCTAGACCACCTTTAAGAACAGTGATAAATCCTCAATTCAGTAAATTTATCGAGATAAAGAAGATACATTTGTGAAGAGCCTATTCAATTGACACTGTTACTCTATATCCCAGCACTGGCCTAGAAAACACATAATATTCTAAATGGCTTTTACTATAGATATGTTTGCTTGCAACTTAAAGTCTAGTTGTGACTGATGATTAATAAAATGTTCTTTTATCAGTATATAAATTAGTCACAAGAAGAAATGTGTCATCATGGTTCCACTAACAAAAAGCTAACCTTTCCTTGAAGAGAGAATCAAACAAGGAAAGGTACCGCTTGATACCATCAATTGAAAAGGAAGGGATTATTATGGCCACTTGAGCATGGAAACATTCGAAACATAATATATCCAGTTGATTATTCATGGCCTCTATCTATTGTAATAGAAATCCACATACAATTGGAAAACACGACCTGCAGGAAGCATTAAAGATTATTTTTCTAAAGGTCCTAGAAGAAATCATTAATTCCAGAGATACTTATACTTGATGTCATTTTTCGTTGGGTTCTGAGTGTGTTTCTTTCTCACAATAGATTAATATAGTACATGCCAACAGGATTTATTGATTAGGCAAACAACCTAATGATGCAACTTAAGCTCCTCCAAAGTACAAAATGTTATACAATTACTAACAGGGTATATTAGTTACTGAAATTACCTCGATGAAGGTTGACACTTGAAACTAAGAAAATTATGACATCATGGTGTTAGTACTCAGAAATGACCGTTAGTAAAAGATTAATTTCCAGTTTTTGAACTTTTATTTCCTGACAGCAACCAAACTGTTTCCACATTGTTGAAGCCATGATTTAAACAAACATTGACAATCATAGCAGTAGAGACCATGCCACATAATACTGTTATCTAGAATTTAATAGTCCAAGCTAGAAGCTTCAGTATTGCCTTACAAATGAAGTATGCTTCTTGAACTACACAAATTCTACCACAAATTCAATCAGATAAGTCCTTTTTAATGGAGATGAAGGCAGCCAACACTTGTAAATGGCACCTTCCTTCTCCAGTATGTGATGCCTAATGGAGAAATTACCTTTCCAGTGCTCAAAGAAATGGCTACATTTAAGTTCGATGTATAAGCTGGAGTCACTTGAAACCACATTACATAGCAATGTTTAACAATTTACAGTACCAACATTTCTTTGCTGCAGTAAATAGTAGGAAAAGAAAGGTCCACTATATCATGTCATAGATTAGTAGATGTCATATTCAATATACCTCTCCATCCCACATCAAATATCTCGACAACTTACCCCTATCAAAAAGCTAATCCGTGCACAAGAGAAGGGAACAGCAACAAGGAGACTTGTCACGACTATGACGGAAAATAACATCCCTGTCACAGGTGCAACAAATCCAAGATCCTCACGTCGAGCTATTTGCTTAAGAGAATCATGATGGAACAGTTGATGAAGCTAAGCCAGTGAAGTAGAAGATTTCGACTCACAGAAAACGTCACCACATTCAAAGTATAGCTCTGGAAACATATGTGCAGGAGATTGAAGTTTTACAACCCCCGAGTTGTAAGTGTGGACCTATCAGCTAGGTCATAGTTACAAACAGGCCACGTCCAACAAGAGGACAAGTTAGGATTCAAAGCCACCCTTAACTTCATGTCGAACAATTTCAAATTTTGCACATCCAAACATGGTATTTGTGTTCTACCCACAATCTCACACAAATAGATCTACATAGGAACTAGGGTTTGGGGCGGGTTCGCACAGTGTGCCTGAGCAATCTCCTTCGGAGCCTAGGCGCAAAAACGAGTCAACAACGCTATTTAGCCCTTGTATAAGATCAACTTGAACGCGCAACAAAAGCAAGGGTGTGTGTCTGGCTAAAACGAGGCGCAACCTACCTTAATGTTGGGTTTCTTGCCTAGCATGCTTTTAATCATGGTTTAAAGTATCGGCCGATACCGATCCGATACGGCCGATACCGATACGGTTTGGCATGTCCCGATCCGATACCGACCGATACCCGATAATGACCGATAGACATTGGGGGTCTCTTTTTCGGTCGATTTGGCAACGAAAATTAAACGAAAAAGACAAATCAACAAGGATTTAAAGCATAATAAGGTTGTAAAAGCATGTAAAAGAAGAAAATCAATCTGTTGTATGTAAACCAATCGGTAAGGGTGACTACTATTTCATTTAATTTCAAAACTACTAAGAAATAACACTGAAAATACTTAAAATTATGTCTAAATGTATAAATATATGTTTTTAGATGTAAATAATTTACTAATAATTATTTGTTTTCCGATTCCAAAAAATCCGATACTCCGATCCGAAACCACCGATACTACCGATATCGCCGATACCAATACTCATAGGAATATTCCGATACCGATTCCGATACCGTTACTATGAACCTTGCTTTTAATGGCTTTGATCATACCTATTATATTCGACATTGTAACCAATGGAGTAAACTGACTAATGGTCAAATAACATAGCTATTGGAATAATATAAATATATAACCCTCATCACAATTCTGGGGTATTGGCGACATGCATTTTAGGCGCACTTTTGTAAATAAAACTATATCGCTACATAGATCCAGCTCTCAACCGATAAAATGTGCTTAGACCAGCGGACGCTCATCGCAGACTCTGGAGTTCCGGTGTAGTGGCAAGGCTTTACACTACCGACAGTAGTAAAAAAAAAGGTCTACAAACAAATAAAAGTCGATTGCTTTATTTATAAGAACTAACCTTTCGAACATCAGAGAACTCAATTCAAGAATCCAAAGATGGAGAAAAAAAAGATCTTAAGCTATGAATTTCTTTTCAGTTCACTCCTACTGCTATTTCTTCTCGAATAATTTCAAAAAAGGAATTAAACTAACACGATCTTGATATAATAGAAATTAGGGTTTTAGTGGGGAGAGGGGTTCTTACAATGTTCGTTTAGGTAGTAGCTTCCCTGGAGGCGGCTGCCGAGGCGATCGATGGCCTGGCCAGTCCCGCGGATCCAGTATCCGACGGTGTAGATCGCCTTCCCCAGTGTCCCCATGGCTCGACGACGATCTCGGTGGCAAAATTAGGTTTTTTGGAAGGAAGAGATTTCGAAATTTAGGGTTTCGGAAGATGGAGAAGAACAGGTCGGGAGTGGAACTGTTGAAGGATGTGCCACGTGCCTCACTCACAACACGTTGGGATTTGTAAATAAAATGTAACTATTTCTCTCTCTTTTTTCTTTGTTTTTTTTTCTTTTTTTTTTTTTGGTAAATTATAAGGGCACAACACATTTTACTCAGGGCTGTCCAAGTGTTAGTTTTTCATTATTTACAAGTTTGCCACTGAAAAAATTACTCAGTGCTATCCAAGTGGTAGGTATAAAAGATAAGTGTTATAATTTTTGTTTCTTTCCTCACTTTCCATTCCTCACAAGAAGAAGAAGAACAACAAGAAGAAAAGGAAAAAAAAACAAGAACATCAATTTTTGCAAACCTAGTTTATTTTGATTTTTTGCTCTCTTCTAATTTATCATCTCTTTCTCCAAATCCTACTTTATTTTTCTTCTTCTTGTTTGGGCATTATGGATGAAACCCTAGTTGTAGAAGAAATTGGATTATCAAATCTATCAAATCTATTAATCTATTAGTCTATTAACCAATTTTTCTTTATTAATAGAAGAATTATGCATGAAATCCTAGTTGTAGAAGAAAACTATGGAAGAAATCCTAGTTGTAGAATAATTGGGTTCATATCAGGACTGCCACAATTTCTGACAGTCCTAGAAGTATTGAGGACTGCCAGAAATTGTGGCAGTCTTGAAATAGTCTCGATGTACAACAGGACTGTCACAATTGCTGGCAGTCCTAGAAGTAATGAGCACTGTCAGGAATTGTGGCAGTCTTGAAATAGACTCGATGTACAACAGGACTGTCACAATTTCTGGCAGTCCTACAAGTAATGAGGACTGCCAGGAATTGTGGCAGTCCTGAAAGGGACATGCTCTACAGCAGGACTGCCACAATTTCTGGCAGTCCTAGACATATTGAGGACTGCCAGAAATTGAGGCAGTCCTGAAAGATACTTGCTGTACAGCAAGTTCCTTTCAGGACTGCCACAATTTCTGGCAGTCCTAAAGTCGAAATTCTCGAATAAAAAAAACATGTTAGGGTTTATTTCAATCTTGATAATAGAGTGAAATATGCATTTTAGGATTTATTTCCATGCATTCTTTGTGAGGAAAGAAGTATTTAACCTTTATTTTCATGCATTTTAGGGTTTATTTAATTTTTTGGTGCCATCGAAATTGGGAAAGAGAAGAAAACTAGGGTTTTGATGGAGATGGTGATGATGGAAATGGTGGAGAAGAAGAAGATGATGATGATGAGAAAAAAAACTAGGATTTTGATGGAGATGTGAGAATGAAAATGGTGGAGAAGAAGAAGATGGATAGAAGAAGAAGAAGAAAGCTAGGGTTTGTGAAGAGGGAGAGTGAAAATTTGAAATGAGAGTGATTTTTCGGGTTTGGGGGGGCTGTGGGGTTTGGACAGCCCCCTGAATGAAAAATTTGGACAGCCCGAGTAAAAGTTCCTCAAAGTCTGGCTAGCCCTAATCCTGGCTAGCCCCCTGAATATGCACAAAACTGTCAGAATTTTGACAGTCCTAGTACTGTTAAAAGTGTATCGGTCTCCTAGTAATTGTTGTAGTGTTTTTAACATTTCTTTTTTGGGATGAGGCATTCGGGTTTGCTATGCAGCTCATGTACTTGTAGAAATGACCCAAAGAACCAATGGGTTTCCTTTTGGTACATTAGAATTAAAACTTGATGGTTGAGTGCATGTTAGTTTTGAAATTCTCGAAGAGAAATACTACAATGGAGCTATGAGATAGGTAATGGTTTGTGTATAGCAGTAGTGTTGGAAAGTTAAGTAACAACATGTCTAGCAAATGCGCGTGGCTGAAATGAGAATGGTAGTATGGATGAGTGGAGATACATTGAGAGAAAGGATGAGAAATGAGTTTCGTGTTCGTGGAAAAAGTTGGAGGTGGAGTCAATTGATGTACAAGACAAGAAGAAAATTATCTTACGTGTTTTGGACGTGTGCAACGAAGACCAAAAATATACCGGTTAGGAGGAGCCTTAAGATATTAGTGGCATAAACAAACTTCGGTTGAGGTTGTAACATAGGGAATGGTTTTTGTTAATGCTACAGAGGGCATGACCCTTAACAAAGATAGGAAAAGGATTTCAATTAGATGAGCCCAAAAAATTAGGATAAAGACACTTGTTGTGGTAGGTTTTGCCGCTATTGGTTCATTATGATGAGCTTAAGTTGGTGCATTATATTTTTTTTCTCCGTGAATGATGTTTATGAGAAAGATTTATCTATTCCGAAGGGACTCCATTTGTTGTGAAATATGATAGGTATCGGCAATTCTTAGCTAGTTTTGGAGCTTGATATATGAATATGTCTTCAAGCCAAATTGTGTAGTTGTGTGACAATTTACATTTTATTAGGGGGGGGGGGGGGTGTTTCTAAAGTGAAGACGAGGGACCAAGTGGCATTAGGCCTTTGAGCTCAAATTTAGAGTGTTAGTTTGCTTCTCACTGTATGTATGTACCATTAAAAACCACATAAATATATCAAGTAATTATAATACATTGCATTATTAAGACCTCGTTTGGTTCACTGTAATGTAATAGTAATCATAATGTAATCAAATGGAAAAAAAAAATTATTTTTTCCATTTGATTACATTACGATTATATTACAGTGTACCAAACGAGTCTGACTAATCTTCTTATTAATGTGATTCAGATGATTCAAAGATTCGCAAATCCAGAGAGATTATATTGACAAATAAAACTCCTGTATTATTTACTAGAGAAACTGACTTACGTAGTTTTCGAGCTAATGTTAGTAGATTTAAGTGAATGATGTGTACAAGGATAAATAGTAGGCTGATCCATTGATGTAAAGTACATTTCTGAAGCTACCTTTGCGAGTAGTGAACTAGCCACCGCAACGAGGATACCATTTCCTTTCACGTATCGGCTTAATGTGTCATAGAGATGAATGGAATTCATTACATCAAATTTTACCTGAGCTTAAATTACATAACCAATAGGTAGATCTATAAATCCACCAACTGGCTGTCTAGGTCATGCCACGGCCCTTACATGTGCATAACTACTTGTCTAGGAATTTGACATCAACGTAGAGGGTTGATGTCAGTTGACGTCATATCGACAACCGATCATAATAAATTTTTCGATTCTTTTATGGAGTTGTGCTCCATATCCAACCTTATGCTAGTCGGAGTATGCTTGGTAATGGTAATTATCATCATTGAAAAATAATGTTACTTGTCTAAGGTAGGTTTCTTAGTATAAATCTACCAAGTAGATGTAATGACCCGCTCCACCCTAGCGGAACGCCGATTCAAACGGTAAGTGCAACGACTCAAACGAGCCGTCGACCCAAAGAGTTGGCATCGACCTGATGAAGAATCGATGCAAGGCTAACATTGGCCCGACAAGATGAATCCGGACTTAGACTTCCAAAGGCGCGCTCGGAGTATCGCTCGGCCGACGCGAACATCGCTAAGGTGGGTGGCTCCGATGAACCCGTCTTTGCTTATCCTAAACACATAACAATGCGGACACTATCACGAAAATCGCTAGGCGATAACACCGCGTATGCTAATAAATGACCCAGCGCACCTAGCTAAGGGATTAATCTTATTTTGTATGCTTGTATAGAATATGGAAAGAAACATGAAAAATATGAGAACTCTCGCACCGCGCTCCACGCTCGTGCTACGGCACAAGCTTACGTTCAAGTCCCGTATGCGTTCAACAATGAAACAATGAATGGTTTACAACAATAAAACGGAAGACTATCAACATAGTCGTTCCGAGTAGAGTATAGCAACATTGAAAGGCTATAGGGCCGATGGGTCGCCAAGGCGACTCCCGTACAAGGAGTTGCGTAATGTATGAATGAAAGAGTAAACGAATAAGTGAATGAATGAATCAACGAATGAATGAACAAGTGAAAGAATGAATGAATAAAAGATAAGAAGGATGGAAATGGTTAGCGACAGGTATGACGGGCACGTGCAACGGGGCTCGCTACCCGCACTGCACGAACGCCAACCTAGTCGATAACGCATTAAGGCTAAGGGTTAGCCTACGGCTCAGAGACAGCCGTTAAGTTAAAAAGACAAGTTAATACGAAATGGTCGTGGACAAACGGCACGAGCGAGAGGTGGCGATGCTGTGACCGTGAAGAAAAAGGGATTCCGCGGCATGATCAAAGTGTGAAGGACTTGCCGGTCCGGACGGAATCAAAGGAAATGGCTTACGTACAGGCCTGAGTGCGGGCTTGGCCACCAGGGGACGTAAGGCCGGGTATTTCAAAAGACTATCAGGGTGTACCAAGCCGCACGCCATGATAGGTGAGAAATTACCACAGGGGAAGACATGTCCAAAATGGCTTGTGATGCCAGCGACCGATGCATGTAGATTAAGTACGCTTTGCTGGTGGCGATCCACGTGCAAGTCCTTGCATTGAAATCAAAGTAGTCTAAGTTAACTAAATGAAGTGCCTTCTGAACAGGCTTGAATATGACACACCAAACAATCGAGAGTACTTCGGCAAAGGAGTTAGAAAACATGCCTACGACGCGTTAGGACCCGAGGCAGGGACACGCCCTTAACATTGAATGTTTACATGTAAATTATTGACTAACTTGGTTTACCTTGGACAGGGAAGGCCAGACGGTAAGTATGGGTAAGTCATGCATGTATTTCCATGCGACACTTGTATTCGACAACACGAGATAGGCTATGAAATATGCCATGAAACTGATCCTAAGGCAAGATTAGAAAGACAATGAATGATAGAGATGCACAAAAGTAAATAGAACGTGTTTGGTAATGATAGCATTGTGGGCGAGCCAGCCTCCCCACCAGTGCATAACAATGTACTGATAACCCCACAGTCTTCTTGCAGGAAGTAGGAAACGTCGGCGGGTGCGGAGCTTCCCTCGAACGTGCTAAGGCGCGGAGCTATCTCTCGAGCCTTGGAGCGTTGCAAGGAGCTGGAGCACTATATACAGGACATAATGTATCGGAACATCGCCATGAATCATTCCATCTTGTAAGCCACTTGGCACGCCTTTTACGTTTCAGAGAGAGAGAGCTTGAGCGAATTGTAATATCGGCCTAGCGCCGCTTGTAAACTTCTTGAATATCAATAAAGAGTTGAATTCGCTTCAATTTGTGTTCATTTACTTTCCGCTGTAAATGGGGACACTCTGTGCGACTCTGTGGCCTAGCTCAAATCGGCCGTTTCTGGACTTAGCCTTGCACGGGCGCAACCTAGGCCCGTGCGGCATCACGCCTTAGCGAGGACGATCGCTCCTGCGGGAGCGGGGCGTGACAGTAGACACTAGTGATCTTTATAGTTTGAGACGAGAGAACTAAGCGAGTCATCGTCCAACTCTTATCATAACCTCCATTTTGTCTGGTCTCATAGTAGTAGCCAATTAGTTCTGATAATTTCAGGTATACCCTAACTTTCTAATGTTCAGAGCGTAATCATAGTAAAACGACAAAAGCTACTTTGCCCGCAGGGGGGTGACCGTGTTTTTGGCCTGCAGCCAACGTGTCACCCCCCTCCCCTCCTCCCCCCCCCAAATCGTCAAACCCCAACCCCTCCGCATTCATGGGACCACATCAAGAAAAACTGCAGACCCCCTCCAATCCGCGGCCGACACGTAGCCGCGGACCAACTGTGCGGGTCATTTGTGCGGTCCAAATAGCAGCACTCTTGTAAAAATTAAGCCATCCATCTTTGACCAAGAATGCTTTCCTTCATGTCTAGTCGCATACGAGTAGTTAAAGCCATATACATTCTGGTTTATGTCTTTTTTTTAAAAATTGTTGCAATTTACTTAATATGAAATTAAATTTGATATCAAAGAAAATCTGCCAATGTAACCAATAATAGAAAGGAAATCAAGTAGTAGTTAAATCACCCTTGAAGGTTATACTGACCTTACCAAGAAAAGGTATGTATTTTTAAAAAAACAAGAGTCTATTACTATCTAGAAAATTTTTGCACTTCTAAAATATATATTAGTTTCTGGAAATTGCTGAAAAATCCAATTTTGGGGTCAGTTTGTATGAAAAACTCACCCGCAGGATGACTTTTATGAAATGCCTAGAATTATATAATTCCACGTTAAATATTCCAAGATTCCCTTTAGATGCTATGTATTTACAAAATTGACATTTTCATAGTACCAAAAATACCCCTTCGTGCAAATTTGATCATATATATATGATTTTGAATTAAAAACTCATATTTGGATTGCAATTTTTGTCTTCTTCTTCTTCACGAGAGATCTGGATTTCATTGCTCTCATCTTCAGCAGAGATCGCAAATATCGTTCGTAGTTCACTGTGATTTTCTTCGGTCGAACTTTGATCAACGCTCACCATCATCGCTCATCATCATCATCATCATCTTCGTGGAGAGATTTGAAGTTTTTCGGCGATTAGGTTAATTGTGGAGAGAAGATCTTCTTCTTGTCTTTTTATAGATCTTAAAACAAGGTGAGAGTTCAGATATGTAGAAATTCATTCATTATTTTCGCATATCTCAAAATTTTTGCTGAATTTGAATTTGTTATGAAGATTTATAACTGAAAAACGATTAGAGAGATCTTTAATCTCGTTCTTTTGTGCGAATATGAAGGCGAACGATATTCGTCGTACTAATATGACTAGAATGGTCATCCTCCGTTCACTTGTCACAGAGAATGACCATTCTCCGTGTAATTTAACACGGAGGATGCCATTCTCATACGTTTTAACACTGGGAATGATCATTCTCCGTGTAATTTAAAACAGAGAATGACATTCTCCGTATTAAATTACACGGAGAATGACATTCTCCGTGTTAAATTACATGGAGAATGGTCATTCTTATGCGTTTTAACACGAAGAATATCATTATCCGTGTAATTTAACAAGGAGAATGACATTCTCCGTATTTTTATACACGGAGAATGGCATCCTCCGTGTAATTTAACACGGAGAATGATATTCTCCGTGTTAAACTACACGGAGAATAGTCATTCTCATGCGTTTTAACACATAGAATTCTATTATCCGTGTAATTTAACAAGGAGAATGACATTCTTCGTATTTTTTTACACGGAGAATGGCATCCTCCGTGTAATTTAAATCATTCTCCGTGTTAAATTACACGGAGAATAACATTCTCCGTGTAATTTAAGACTGAGAATGTTCATTCTCATGCGTTTTAACGCATGAGAATGCCATTCTCCGTGTAATTTAACACGGAGGATGCCATTCTCCGTGTAATTTAAGACGGATTGACCATTCTCCGTGTAATTGAACACGAAGAATGGCCATTCTCCGTGAAAGAGTGACGGAGAATGACCATTCTCCGTTATTATTACACGGAGAATGACCATTCTCCGTAATTTTATTATAGAAGACACCGCAGATGTTACAAAAGATACAGACACAAAAAAATAAAATTCAAACAGAAGGTTTAGAAAGAAGTTCTTTTATTACTATGTCTACAAAGGATCTATTACAGATTCAGAAAGACTCGTACTGTTCTTCTATAAAGGATCTATTATAAAGACTCACATTGTTTTTCTACAAAGGTCTATTACAGATTCAGAAATACCTAAAGAAGTCTATAATGGGGTTAATCTTCACAGAAGCGCAACCATTATTCTTCTTGGTGCACATACTAGAAGATTGATCTCCATCGAAGCGTAATCCTCCACAGGGCAGAGCACAACCTGTGGCTCTTCAAGCATAACGGGCTGCTAGACCGTTACTGAGAAGGACATAGCATGACCCCCAACTTTTCGACAAAGCACGAGGATTGCCAAGTTGTTGTTCAGGTTCGAACAAGGTGTTCCAATGCATCTTGAGATTCACTACTACGTGTTCTTCTACAAGGACATAACTACTTTGAACGAAGAGATCCACAGCCAACAGTCAACTGATGTCAGGCCAGGGTCCTCTTAAAGCTAAGTCAGGGTCGTGCATAATGGGAATGCTATGAAGATGATGGAGTTTGCTCCTCAAGAAACCCCTTTTTATAGGCCATATTGGCCAATAAATGCATATGAACCTAATAGTCAGCATAATGAATCTCATTTAATAGGTTCGTTACAAGTGGATGGCATGCCACAAACTCCTCAACTTCCCCCAAGAAAGAAGGTGGCAATTAAGACTTGTTCAAACACAATCATTAAGGAAAATGCAAAGTCCCACCACCCCTCACACACACACTGAGAAAGCCATTTTTCGTGTAATTTAACACGAAGAATGATATTCTCCATATTTTTATACACGGAGAATGTCATTCTCTGTGTTTTTATACACGAAGAATGCCATTAAACGTGTAATTTAAAACGGAGAATGGTCATTCTCATGCATTTTAACACTGGAAATGACCATTCTTCGTATAATTTAACACGAAGAATAGTTATTCTTATGCATTTTAACACGAAGAATATCATTATCCGTGTAATTTAATAAGGAGAATGACATTCTTCGTATTTTTGTACACGGAGAATGGCATCCTCCGTGTAATTTAACACGGAGAATGATATTCTCCGTGTTAAACTACACGGAGAATAGTCATTCGCATGCGTTTTAACACTGGAAATGACCATTCTCCATGTAATTTAAAACGAAAATGACATTCTCTGTGTTAAATTACACGGAGAATAGTCATTCTTATGCATTTTAACACGGAGAATATCATTATCCGTATAATTTAAAAAGGAGAATGACATTCTTCGTGTTTTTGTACACGGAGAATGGCATCCTCCATGTAATTTAACACGGAGAATGATATTTTCAGTGTTAAACTACACGGAGAATAGTCATTCTCATGCGTTTTAACACATAGAATTCTATTATCCGTGTAATTTAACAAGGAGAATGACATTCTCCGTGTTTTTATACACGGAGAATGGCATCCTCCGTGTAATTTAAATCATTCTTCGTGTTAAATTACACGGAGAATGACATTCTCCTTGTAATTTAAGACGGAGAATAGTCAACGCATGAGAATGCCATTCTCCATGTAATTTAACACGGAGGATGCCATTCTCCGTGTAATTTAAGACGGAGAATGGTCATTCTCATGCGTTTTAATGCATGAGAATGCCATTCTCTATGTAATTTAACACGGAGGATACCATTCTCCGTGTAATTTAACACGGAGAATGACATTCTCCGTGCTAAATTACACAAAGAATGGTATTCTCCGTGTAATTTAAGACGGAGAATGGTCATTCCCATGCGTTTTAACACGGAGGATGTCATTCTCCGTGTAATTAAAACAGAGAATGTCATTCTCCGTGTTAAAATTACGGAGAATGGTATCCTCCGTGTAATTTAACACGAAGAATGAACATTCTCATGCGTTTTAATCTCCGACATGGTGTGAAGATTGCGAATGGAGAGGAAGGTTTGAAGATTTTGAAGGAAAAAAAAAATCTAGATTCAAAACCGAGCGGCGTATGGAAGAAGAGGAAGAATCGAAACCTTTTTTTTTGAAGAGTAGGGTTCGGGGGTGTTTTCAATAAATTAGAAGGGCAAAAAGGTCATTCATAACCCGCTTTATATGTTCATCGCTAATTCTGGGCACGCGATGAAATGTTATTTTGCGGTGGGTTTTACATAAAACTTTTGTAATTTTTGGGCATTTCATAAATTTTTCCTATTAGTTTGGTCTCCCAATGTACAAAGAGTAAACCATCTCCGCTCCGGGATTTTAAATGAGAGGCATGAGTTCGAAACTCATCTTCCTAAATGTTTTACATATTTTGAATACCTTTTGGCCTCGTTTGGTTCGCGGAATGGAAAGGAAAGGAAATCAATTCCTTGTCATTTCCTTTCCTTTGGGAAATTTTATTTCCCATTGATTTTCCTTTCCGATGTTTGGAAATGCCAAGGAATTTGGAAAGGAAAGTGATAACTTCAATGTGGGAAAGTGATTCCTTGCTTGGATGGATGGAATCACTTTTCCCCCTAATTTCCCTTCCATTGGGAATCACTTTCCTTTCCTCCTCAATTCCTTTGGCACCCAAACATAGGAAAGTAATCACTTTCCTTTCCCAACCCGAAGATTCCGCGAACCAAACGAGGCCTTTATGTACAATCTTTCCCTTCCTCGTTTGTAACACTTTAGAAATATTGACTTTGCTTTCTTGCTCATTTTTGTTCGAATTTTAGTATATTTTTTGCTGTTGAAGTTTAATTAACATGACAACTTTAAGGATTTCTCTATATAGTAGCACGGCCTCCCAAGGATTTAAATTCCGACTCCGCCCCTGATGGCATAAGTACTTTTCTCTTGTACTTCATAAGCACCGGAGCCTTGATTGCCTAATCCACTAGTAAGAGCATCCACAGTGGATACACTTCAAACACACACTTCAAATTATTAAAAATCGTGTAAATTATTACTTTTGAAGAGTTTTTTTGATATTGGCACACAATGGTACCCTCCAAACAAATACTCCAAATTCTATTCTTCCTCTTTTTTCTCTTTATTTTTCTTCCATATTTGATAAGATTTTTTTTTTTTCCTCCTCTTTTTCCTCTTTATTTTTCTCCCCATTTTGGTAAGGACGATTAATTTGGTGCGTCCAAGAGTTAATGTAGCGGAGCTAAGACACGTTCTAAATCTGGAATGTCTCTTAGCTTTCTAGCAATTTTTAAATATGCACAAGTGCTCACTGCAGCATTCAAGTGCTATAAAATTTAACGAAAGTTAAAATGTAGCACTTGAAATCTTACCCACTGTGGATGCTCTAAGGCCTACTCTTGACTCGTTAGGATCATTGGCTCCCTAAAAAGATTTGAACACAAAAGGGGCAGACTAAAATGGTCTCGTTCAGTTCATCCAAATAAAATGCCTACTCTTTCTTTTGATTCCTTCTCATTCTCTTATTTTTTTTTTACTCCATCTGCGAGTTTGCATGCTTATACAGAAAAGAAAAGCTTTTCTCCGTGGTTTTCTAATTTTTGCATAAATGTTGCAAATCCTTCTACTGAAAAATTAATCAAAGATATCTCGATATCCATCTCATTGGAATTATCTTGATAAGAGTCAGTTATTTCAAGTCTATAGAAGATGAACTGGTGGTGTCATATGAGCACTTACCTATTTAACATCATACAGGGCCGGATCAGGCTTGGGCAACTCCCGGTTAGGGCAACCTCCCATGTCCCTAAGTCTCAAGTTTTTCGGCAATAGAGTCTTTACGGTCCACCACAACTCCTTCTTGTCAGTTAAACTGACAATTTCTCATGTCCATATTTTGAGTTAGTACTGGAAATGCCTCGAATAGCTCAACAGTCGGGAGAGGAACTTAGAATCCGGGCTCCACGCTGCCGTCAGAACAGAAGACTTTGACGCCGCCGCAAACCCCATTTGTCATCAATTTCAGGGACAAATAATCCCTAACACGGTATCCTCACTTTTTGAATTTATGAGGAAGGGGCAACCAAAACTAGTTCCGGCTAGGTCAACCTAACACCTTGGGCCGGCCCTGACATCATATCAAGTATCAGCTATTAGATAGAATAAGTTTGCAGTGAAATATTTAGGTGCATGGCCTTTGGCATAGCTTGCACAAATTGCAGGCACATCTTGTGGAACAACTGCAAATGTACAGTTAAGAGCTAGCTATTCTTATCTTAGGATTGTTCTGATGTGTGTCTGTCTGTGAAATAACTCACAGGTTTGTCTTTGAGTTGAGGGCTAACACTGCGGTTAAAGAGGCGCGGAGGAGGATGGGGACCACCGGCGGGAGGGCAGTGCTGCAACGGCGACGTGCCGCCCCTATTCTTCTCAGACACGATAACAAAAACAACTATTACCAAATAACTTTTGATACTTTTTTTCTAAAATAAAAAAGAAAGAAAATCACTAACCTTATCAAATAGCAAGACAAAATCAAAAGGGGAAGATGTCCCTGCATCAATATTACCAATATATTCCGCAAAAAGAACTTCCGTATACTTACATTTAATGACCATGTAGTCCAGTTAAACTTTCCCAGAAAGAGCATATGCAGCAAAAATGATGCCCCTGCCATAGTTTAGCAAGCAGAGGCCAAAACTAGAAGAAATTTACATCCAATCGACGAGAACCTACAACTTGGAGTGCTATAGGAGAAAAAAAACGTTCGAGACAAGTACCAAAAATTTTCACGTCAGAAATACAGTTTTGAACCTGGCAAGTAAGGATATAATCAACGCCGGTTTGAGGAAGGGAGCAGACAATGGTACATCGACCCCACGCGTTTGATAATAGCAAGCTTGTCTCCTTTATCCAGATCTGGTTTCCCGATGTCAACTAAATCCTGTCTCAAGCTGTGAAAGAGCAACGCTTATTTAAAAGTATGTAATTTTACATCTGCCACAATTTTTCTTCATAATAATAATAATAAAGATTATAAACGACACTGACCTTCTCCACTCGCCAGTTAGTTTTGCATGCCTCTCCACGGACTTGTAGAGGCGGTCTAGGCTATACAGAACCAACCCGAACATGCATTCAGCATCTTCCTCCTACATGTATGACATTTGTAGTAGTATCTCACTCGCAAAAAAGCATATCAAGCATTCACTTGGTGGAAGCTTTGTGTTTGTTGAAATAAATCATGTTAACTTTTTAATATTTACTAAAATCAATCTCATGTGCTAAGGGTGCTTTTGGTTGCAAGCAAGTGGACTAAAATCAATCTCATGTCCGCTTTGAAGTGTTAGTGCAATCAATTTATGTGTTCGGATAGTACAAGTGGAATGACATGAAGTGTGAAGATGTACACTTGTCGCATAGTGAAAATGACAAGGGAATATAAAAACTGACTATAAAAACTTATTGTAATTCACTTTCATCCCCCATGCTCTTTGTAATGGAGGATGTGAGTTCCAAGTATTTGAGGGGACAAAATCTACTTATGTCGCATCAAAAAGTGACAATCAAGCTTCAGTTGCTTATAACCAAACAAGAAAAGTGGTAAAAGTGTGACAAAAAAGTACACTTTTACCACTTCCACTTCACTTGCTTGCAAGCAAAGACACCCTAACAAAAATAAGTGTAGTCCTCCATTCAAATTAGTAAATAAAATAAGAAATTGTTATTCCTTCAAAATTATCATATCGACTATCATACTAAATTAAAATCACTAAGTCCTGCATGACATTCAGTTTGTAGTGTGTATGCTATGGTAAGCAATTTTTTTGGTAAACAACTAGTCATTTTTAAGGGATAATCTGACAGTATAAACCCTAGGTGTGCAAAACAAGGGTCAGGGTCCTACATTCATGTTGTTTCTAGACAAACTCATGGGGACTGAGCAATATGCCCCGCCAACTTGTTTTTACCAATAGATGACCTTATTCTAGTTCTACACTACTACATGTAGCACATTATAACGACATGAGAAATTCTTAAAAACATCTCTATGACGATTTTAAGTCTGCAAGACAAAGGAAAATGCATATTCATATTAACTTCAGTCGGGTCTAGAATGCATAAAGGAACTATAAATGCAAAGCAATTATGAGAGACTCGTTTAGATTTACCATTCCTTGATCCATGCAAGTATGGAATTGCATTATCCTTTTCTCCACTTCCACAACAAGAAGCCTCCTATGGATACGAGCAATTCTACCTCTACCTTCTGCACCTTTGTCCTAATTCAAAACAACATTAAGTTAGCATAAACATTAAGAAGGGAAGGAATGAGGATATTGAGTTCCGTTCATTTGTTTGACAAACAACAAAGCTAGATGCCTTTATCGTAGGAGGATGATAAAGTCCCTCGATAAACAGAACACAAATTTCAGCAGGACTGAAAAATGAAGGGCCAATATTTATAAAGGAAAATGATGGTTAAATCAACCGGATGAAGAAAAAGGAGTCAATGACATGTTATTTGATTCAAAGCTATCCATGATGGCTTTCAAACCTATAATTCAAAATTCGACCAACATTTCAACCTGATCCAACTATGCAATTACATATTATTCTTCTAAAGCAGTCTGATGTCTTCAAGAGCAGTTCAAGTGTTTCCAACTTATGAATGACTCTAGATAACAAGAATCTATGGCTGTGTGTACTGCATGATCTGTTTCTTACGCGATTTGTGCCTGTGTTGTTTATCATTGTCAATCCCAACCCAAGTTTAAAAGATCTCCAAAAACTGATATAGATTGTTTGTAACATTTTGAGCCGAGCTATTAAGAATGGAATAGTCAGTAGCAGCATGTAACTCTCATGTCATGGTAATTAATATTGGAATTTCTCGATCAATTTTGGGTCTGCTAAGATCTGAAATGAATTGGAGTTGGCAGTCATTATTTTCCTAAATCTGCTTAAGATTCCCAAAAGAAAATATAATCCAAATTTGGTTGAAACTTTCAAAAATCTTGCAAAACTGGATGAAATATTTACTTGATTTGGTTTTACTTCCATTTTCATACTTCACAGAAACATTTTCAAGCCTGTAATTGGTAAATTACCTATTAAGTAACCCCGAAGCTGTAATTTGATAGAAACCATGAAACTGAGCAAATATTTACATAAATCACCATAAAAATCTCTTTAAATCAGATTATGTTAGCATACCTCCAAAATATCTTTCAATCGATCTTGGCACAGTCACATATTTGATCTTCAAGCATTTTGGAAAGAATTGACAAGGGAAAAAAGGACTAAAAGGTTCGAAAATGGGTAGATGCGGATCAAGGTATCTGGCCTGCCTGCGGCTATGGATGAAGCAACAATGAACCACTTAAAGTCACATCAAACAAATAGATCAAAGTGTATAATTCCCTGATCCATCGTGTGCAATTGCTACCCCTTAACAATGACCCACTTAAGGTATTCAGAAAGTTTTGGTTTGGTGGTAAGACATTCATAAGGTTTTGGGTTGGTGGTCAGACGCTCATAAAGTTAGTCAAAGTAATCTGAAAATTGCAGAACCATATCATGATTGCCAAAGAAAGTGACGAGCCAATGATCTAATCACATTTACCATCATCCACCATCATATTAAATCTCATTGTTGTCATTAACCTCTATTGTATTTCATGCAACACTAGTACAAAACTAACTGAAGTTCGAAGCACATAAATCTCTCCATTAGGCAGCCAACTATACACATATAGCAAAAGCAGATTACGCTTCCACTACTCAGCCAACAGCCAACTACATAGCAAAATCATATAACAAATATATTTCTCTTTCTCATGTCAGTCCCATGGATGTTCAAGGATGTCTCGTGATTTAAGTTTTGAATAACAATAGCATCAAGGGTATACTACAAATAAGCTACCGAGCAGAATGTGGGATAAGGATAATATTAGTGCCAATACTTGGCTCCCATAAATTGAAGGAAATGCTTTGAATACCGTTTACATGATGAAGTTAAAAGGATGCTTAGAGGCTCTTGCTATGCACTATTATGTAGTCTTGGTCCCTATTTGGAACAGGCTAACTGGTCAGTTAAGAGGGATTTTCCCATAACCAACCAAATGCAGAAGATGACAAAGATGCCAGGTTGGTTTAATTTACATTTGCTTGACAAATTAAGGAACTTTAAATGGTCTAATTAGATGGTAAGAGACTTCAAATTTGATATAACACTGTCCACTTACTTTCAGAACCCATGCCCGGACTAACATGAGCAAAAGAAGGGAAAGGAAAAAGGCCGGTAGAGCAGCAAGTATGGCAAAGTTGATCTCATTTGCCTTGAGAATCTGATCCAATTCAAGCATAGCCCTGTCCACAGAAACTCGCTAGCATGATTACATCACTAGATGAAAATTTATTTCTTACAAATAGAGTGATCTAACTCACGTCTCAAGATCCAGCTTTAACTTTTGAATCTGCATATCCACAAAGTTTATAAGCCACTAGAAGGTGGTAGGCAGGTTGCAGACAAGATTATAAAAGTTGTGGCAAACACCTGTATAAGCATAGCTCTGGCAAGTTCTCCACTGAAAAGATTTGTCAGAGGATGCATTAACTCCTTCTCATATCTGCGACAAAAATGTGCATGAGTTGAATCTGAATCCATTCATTATAGATCCAACAACAAGATAATATGAATATGCTGGACAGCCCGGTGTTAAGAGATTTTGATCACATAGGAAATTGTGAAATAAATTTATTCATATGGAAAAACTAAACATCAAATAAAATGACTGATTAAAAGTGCTATAACAGTCAACTGGGACATTTGCTTTCAAAAAAAGGTTTAGAAACACGGTATCCATATAGGTAATAGGTAACTGACATTCTCAATCGTTATTTTGGTAGTTTCGTTGGTCCAGAATGCAATATTGAAGTATTGAGTTTCAACAATTCAGAAAAAAATTGTAGGAAATTTAAATTATGTATACATAAGAAATAAAGTTAAAGTTCAAAAATAAATTATTACGTGTTCCGTAACATGGCTGTAACTGGCGTTTCAATGTCATAAAGCTCCCGCTTACACATGATCCTCGGAGGGTCAAGATGTATGCATAACCCCTATATATATATATATATATATATATATATATATATATATATATATATATATATATATTTTTATTTATTTTTTTTTTTATATATATATATATATATTTTGGAATAAGGTGAATTTATTCCTCGCATATAGCGGAAAAGGTATTACAGTACATAATATCACAACATCCCGAACCCCCAAACTATAGTATTAGGGGGTCATTACTGATACATCGAATTCTATGTTATGTAGAATTCCAATAGGGGGGGTAGCCAAGCCCTCAAAAATACGTCTGTTCCGCTCCTTCCAGATGTGCCAAACAGACGCGGCAAGACGAACTCTGGTTCTTCTAGCCCACCCTGGATCCCTGCCACCGTGGTCTCGGATCCAGCTGAGGATGCTCCGGATGTCTCTATCCGCCCCAACTCCTCCTCTCAGCTGCGAACACTGCTCGGTCCAGATGTGCCAGGACACCGGGCATAGAAAGAAGATATGCCCCATATATTCATCCTCCTCATTACATAGCACACATTTGGCGTCCGTAATTTGCATTCCAAACCTGAGAAGTCTGTCTCTCGTCAGCAGTCTACCTCGAAGGAGACGGTAAGCACATAATTGCATTTTTCGTGCAACCCCCTTGCCCCAGATGAAGTCCACCTCTTCAGCCCGGTCATGGTGGGGCCGAACCAGGTCGTAGCAGCTACGGAAGCAGAATAGGCCTGATCCGCCTCCCGTGCCTGGGCCGGCCCAGCTCCAGGAATCCGCCTGTTGGCTCTCGTCAATAGAAACTAGTCGGATCACCTCGGCAAGCTGAGTAGTATAAGGATATCCCTCTGGCCTCCAAACTCCATCTCTGATGATCCGACTGCAAGTGAGCCCCCTGCCCGTATATATATATATATATATATATATATATATATATATATATATATATAATCAATTCTCATGTCTGGAGCGGGCGATCGCGTACGCGACCGAGGGCATCCTCGCGGGTTGCCTCCACGGCCGTCGGACCCCTTGGCCGGCGGCGGACGGGCCTCAGCCTTGAAGGGCGGCCCCCCTCCCGGCGTTGGGGGGGGGGGGGGGGGGGAGCCAGATCTGGGGGGTCGGGCGGACCCCCCCATGCGAGCGACCGCGGCAGCTCCCCCCAAGGCGGCCGGGGG
Organism: Iris pallida; assembly: GCA_029216955.1. Taxonomy (NCBI): domain Eukaryota; kingdom Viridiplantae; phylum Streptophyta; class Magnoliopsida; order Asparagales; family Iridaceae; genus Iris; species Iris pallida. The sequence goes on along the minus strand of JANAVB010001396.1, from coordinate 1,721,044 downwards.
GGGGGGGGGAGCACAGGTGGGGGGTCGGGGGGACCCCCCTGTGGTGGCGACGACCCTCCTAGGCGGCCGGGGGAGGGGTCGGGCTCTGCGGGGAGGGGGTTGGGTGTCCACCACTCCGAGACTCCCTTGCATCCGAACTTTAAATTCGGAGCAGGATCCGGATCTCTGGGGAGTCAAACGGAGGGAGGTGGATGGACGACGGTTACGCGCCGTCGTGTGGCGAAGAGCGGGGGGAAGACGGGAGGCGGACAGGGTCAGGTTAGGGAGCGTCATCCCGATAATCGTCAGAACGGGACAGGGTCTCGGCCTAGCCGGGGTCCGGGGGTGTCTGCTGGGCGATCGGTGGGTTGGCGGCCCAAGGCGACCGCGGCGGCCAAGGGGAAGAGTAAGGTAGTAGATCTGGATGTTCAGGGACCTGGGACTTCTCGCCCGGTGATTGCCCCGAGGCCTATTGGGACGTCCCCACGACCTGCTGGACGGTCCTGGGCTGAGATCTGCAAACCGGTGGGGCCGAAATCTCCCACATCGATGGAGTACGTCCCGCCGCTCAAGGTAGGGAGGGGTTTCCGGGCTGTGTTTCCTGCGGAGGAGATCCAGCAGGTGATAGCTTACTGGGAGAATACCCTCGTCCTGTATGTCTTGGGCAACAAGCCTTTCTACGGGCAGATCCGGGGCTATGCAGCGCGTGTCTGGAAGCCTAAGGGGAGTATGGAGTTCTATGCTCGTGAGAACGGCTTCTATTATGTGAAGTTCGGACTGGCGGAGGATGTCGCTAGGATCCTCCAAGGCGGCCCCTGGACGTTCGACGGCAGACTGATCATTCTCAAGGAGTGGACTCCGGAGCTGCGATGCGAGAGGGAAGTTCTGAATGCCATCCTAGTATGGATTTGATTCCCCGAGTTCCCGGTAGGGTTTTGGAGCATTCCCTTGTTGATGCGACTTGCAAGTTTGGTGGGCACCCCGATCAAAGTAGATGAAGCTACTACCTTTCGGACGCGGTTGATGTACGCGAGGATTTTTGTGGAGATTCGGGCAGGGGGGAGCTCCCGAAGATGGTGGAGTATGAGCTCCCTTCTGGGGAGGTACTTACCCAGAAGGTGGAGTACGAATGGGTTCCACCTACCTGTTCACGATGTTCCTGTTTCGGGCATCTGGCCAGTGCTTGCTTAGAGGCTGGCCCTCCGGTTGCCTTGTATTCCTCCTCGTGAGGTCCCCGAAGCCCCCTGTGATATGGATTTTAGAGATGACAGCGGAGTGGAGGTTGTGGAGGGGGAGGTTACTGAACAGGTGAGTGATGGCGGTTTGAGCCTCGTTGTATCTACTCAGCCTGCTTCAACGGGTAGGGTGGTGTCCACTGGCCAGGGGTTGAGTAGTATAGTTACCAGAAGCATGGTTGCGACGGAGACTGAGGCACGAGGGGAGGGCGGTTCGTCTGGAGGGCAGGTTTACTGTAGGAAGAGACGTGCTGTCGGCCTGCTGCGTGATGGCCCCTCCATGGTGGAGGGACGTACCACAGACAGAGGGGAGGCGGTGTGTGTTGACAATCCTGCCTGGGTGTTGGTGCTATCTCAGGTCGTTCCCCAACAGACGGTTCCGACTGGAATGGATGAGGATCCTTTAGCGACGGATGCGGCACCTTCCCCAGGTGTCGTTCCGGGAGTTTCTCAGGGGGCCCCCACCTCTAATTAATTAATGGCCATTATCGCCTGAAATGTGAGGGGGGCATGTTCGCTAGGGAGGTGGAGAGAGATTTGTGGGGTGCTCCACAGAGAGAGATGTGACATTTCTGTTCTATTAGAGTCCAAGATCAAAGGTGAGAAGACTCTTACTCGTCGGACCCCTGTTCATTGGGCCCAATTGCACAACCTGGCTCTTTGTGACATGGCTAGGATCTGGGTTCGCTGGAACCTGAAGAGTTGGGATGGTGACTTGCTCCTGCTGACGGAGCAGCTGATTGCGATCTCCTTCGTGAACAAGGGTGGCTTCCCGTTCTTGCTGGGGGCTGTCTACGGCTACAATGACAGAAGGAGACGGGAGTCCCTTTGGAGCGACATCTTCCGTATTTCATCTGTTGCTGACTCGTCGTGCCTTCCTCTTCTCTTGATCGGGGACTTCAATGCCCTTCTGCACCAAGGGGAAAAGCTGGGTGGTCGTCCGATCCCAGATTCTATCATCTATGATTTCCAGAGATGCCTCCTGCTTGCGGGACTTCGGCGGCTGTCTCGCTCAGGCTGCATCTGGACTTGGCACAACAAAGCAACTCATAATAGGGTTGCTTGTCAGCTTGATCAAGCCCTGGGTAATGGGGAGTGGTTCCGTCACTTCCCCACCACTCCAGCTGAGGGTCTAGCAGCTGGGACGAGCGATCATTCCCCCCATCAGGGTTGGCTTTTCTGCTCGATCTCTTGGAAAGTCCCGCCCGTTCAGGTACAACAACAGTTGGTATCTCTCGGAGGGCTACCTAGAGGCTGTCGCTGAGGGGCTCACTAGTGGTCAGGAGGGGACGGCTCAATTCCATTTGGTTCGACGTCTCAAGGCCACGAAGAGAGCCCTTAGGAGTTGGGTAAAGGGGCTGCCCAAGTCCACCTTAGAAGACAAGGAGGTGGAGTTGCAGACCTTACAGCAGGATATGCAGGCTGACATGCTGAATGGGGACCTGGCGGCCAGAGAGAATTAGCTGATCGGAGAAGTCAACATCCTGAGGCTGCAGAAGGAGATTAGCTCGGCCCAGCGAGCTAAATGCTCCTGGCTGAAGGATGGCGACCGGTGCTCCAAGTTCTTCTATGATGTTATCCGTGCAAGACAATAGGAATCACATCTCCCAGCTACTTGATGCAGATGGCACTCTGGTGGGGACACTGGCTGAGATCCAGGGCGAGGCTGTCAGGTACTACTCTGAGTTATATTTCCAGACTGACTACCTTTCCGTGTTCCCAGAGGTTGTGACGAAGAGATTGGTGACTCCATTTGGGAATAGCCTTCTGCTTGCACCTGTTACATTGGAGGAGGTGGAGTCTATTGTCAAGGGGGCGGACCCCAACAAGACTCCTGGTCCGGATGGCTTCAGCAGTGGTTTCTTCAAACGCCATTGGAACATTCTAAAACATCAGGTAGTGGAGGTGGTTCAGGATTTCTTCACTAAAGGGAAGCTCTTGAAGGAACTGAATCACACTTTCCTGACCTTGGTGCCGAAAAAGGAGGGAGCGACTGCACTGGCGAATTTTCGTCCTATTGCGTGTTATAATTATCTTTATAAGATAATTACGCACCTTATGTGCCGGCGGATGGAGGGGATCATGCAGGACTTGGTATCTCCAAATCAGGCTGCATTCATCAAGGGGAGGTCGATCGCTGAGCACAGCCTCCTGGCTCATGAGATGGTGAGAGGATTTAGCAAACCCGGAGGGGAGAAGGCTTGTGTTAAACTGGATTTGAGGAAGGCGTATGACATGGTCAATCGGGACTTCCTCTGTCATCTGATGTCCGCCATCTGATTCGCGGAGCACTGGGTCGCGTTGATTCGGGAGTGCATTACGTCCCCTACTTTTTCTGTTCTCATCCAGGGTGTTCCTTATGGGTACTTCCAGAGCAACCGTAGGCTTAGGCAAGGTGACCCACTGTCCCCTTACCTGTTCACGCTTGTTATGGAATACTTTACTTGCTTGATGGATCTGGCAGTGCACCGTGGACGGTTGGTTCCTCTGTTTCGGAGGATGGACCCCCCAGTTACTCATCTTATATATGCGGATGATCTGCTAGTTTTCATCCAGCCTTCGACGAAGGGGTTGCTGACGCTTGCGGCTATTATGGAAGATTTGAAGTCCGTTTCGGGTCTCCAGATGAACAGGGATAAGAGTAGGGTCTACTTCAGCTCCCTGTGTACCCGGAAGGAGGAGCGGGCTGATGTGTTGGGTATCGCGAGGAGTGATCTTCCGGTGCGCTACTTAGGAGTGCCTCTCACCGCCAACTATACGCGGGATCAGGACTGTCATAGTCTGGTAGAGTATGTCCAGAGGAGAGTAGAAGGGTGGCAAGCAGCAGGTCTGTCATTTAGCGGTCGCATTGAGCTGGTCAGATCGGTGATCTCGGTTGTGGCCCATTTTTGGCTGCAGTCCATCCTCCTACCTGTGGCCACTATCCGACGGGTGGAGCGGCTATGTGCCGATTTCATTTGGAGGGGAGGTATGCATGCGATTTCCTGGGACCAGCTCTGTCGTCCCAGGAAGGAGGGAGGAGTGGGGCTTAGACCGTTGCTGGAGGTTAGAGAGGCTTCTGCGCTTAAGTTGGCCTGGAGATTCATCAGCGGGGGTTCTCTCTGGGCGGACTGGATGCACAGCAGATACGTGAAGCAGGACAACTTTTGGACGTGTCCTACTGACAACAACCATTCAGTCACGTTCAAGACTGTCTTGAGACACATGGGGGTGCTCAAGTCTGCCATTCGGAGGGTCATGAAGAACGGGTCGGGTACGGACCTCTGGCGGGATCCTTGGATAGATCGGCGTTCGTTGTTGGACATCAGAGGAGCCCTGACCCATCAGGAGGAAAGACGTGGTCTGACGTGCAGTCGCATCATACGTAATGGAGAGTGGAGGCCGGACTCTTATCGGTTCACTGAGGAGCTGGGTGGGAGCATTTTGTCTACTGTCATTGATCCGTCTTTGTCTGCGGATCGGTGGATTTGGGAGCCGACTGGAGCTTCTACAGGGACTGGGGAATTCTAATTCCGTAGCTGCTACAACCTTATCCGGCGAGCCTTTCCGCTGAGTCTTGATTACGAGTTCGTTTGGTTCAAGGGTCTGGCCAGGAAGATGCAGTTGTGTGTTTACAAGCTTCTACTGGGCCGCCTCTTGACGAGAGATCGCCTGAGTTCGTTTGGTGTGCCGGTTCCGGATCCCAAATGTGTGCTTTGCGGTTTGGAGTCTGAATCTATTAAGCACATCTTCTTCGAGTGTACTCTGGCATGGCAGATCTGGACGGAGCAGAGTCGTGTATTGGGTGTGTGCGCCTTCGGGAAAAGTGTTGGGGACATCATCACGGTGATTCGAGATAGCAGAGGTAGAGGACAGGACTGGTTCCGAACAGCCAGAGTTCGTCTGGCTGCTGCGGTTTGGCATGTATGGCGGGAGGAAACCGTCGGATCTTTGAGGAGCTGGTCACCCCTCCAGTTGGCATTCTCCATAACATTGAGTTTGATGTAAATACTATGGAGAATTGATGAGTGATGAGTGGGAGTCCCACTCTGGTTGTATGTTGTATGATTATGGCTTTTCTTTTGGAATAAAATTCACCTTGTTCCAAATATATATATATATATATATATATATATATATATATATATATATATGGGGATGGCAGTCTCCGCAAACTTGAACCCGCATCCTCCAGAGCACAAGCAACAAGTTTCCATCACGCCACAAAATGCCCGTAAAATGTTGCAATAAAAGATTTGTTGTATGTTTGTCAGGTGAGTAACTAGAATTCATGATAATCTGAAACTATACATATCACATAATTTAATAGGCTTTACCATGTATAGGTTGAAAATGTTATTTTAAAGCATGTAAATGAAAGTAAACCAAACAAGTAGAAATTCCGGCCAGTTTTTGGCATAATTTCAGAAAGTTGTGACCCATTTCGACCAGTTTCTGGACAATTCCAAATGTTTTCAGAATTTCATGAAACTTCATATAATATTGGACAATTACACTCATCCTAAAGTTTCAATTTCAACCAACATCGGACATTTCATTTTGGCCAGTTTTGAACCATAACTGCCAGAAATGGTCTGCAACTTTTCAATAGATGTACCGACGGATCATATCTGAATCTGGCAACTTCTTAAACCTTGCAGATTGCATACAGGTATAAGACAGGCACTAGAAGCAAACTGAAATGCAAAATAACAAAAAAAAAAAAAACCATTAACTACTCTATAGAAGAAGGTAATATAAGAAATCTAACTTCCTCTCTAGAAAGCAACATGAAAGAACACCAAACCTTACTGGTATACAAGTTTAACTTGCTTGAGATACATATATCATTGTGCCCGTGATGCTACAACTCAAATTAATGATCATCTCAGACCTCGAACAACATACTTTTGGCAGCCAAGTGAAGATGCTTTAGATAATGAATCAATTAACATCAAGAATTTCATTGGATATGATCACTGTGACATGCTCTACTGCTGTAAGTTCAAGATCAATCTAAAACCTAACAATAGTGCTGTAAGTTCAAGATCAATCTAAAACCTAACAATAGTGCTTTGGATGCGAATCCTGATACCATGATGCTGAGATGAAGTAACACAAAGACTTGGAGGAGCTCTATATAGAATCAAAAGATAGTAATCAAGTATAGTGATTATGTTACTGGATGACACAAGTGTAGAAAAGTCTATAGCAATATGAATAAACAGTGAATTATATCAAATAAACAATTAGTTATTCATATTGAAACTCAGCAATATATCTACTTTTCTATCCAATTCCGTTGAACTTTATATTGGCTTGTAGTTGCAGTTATGATGCCTTAAGGCATAGATATTCTCCTTCAGGCATACGCAATTACCATGAAGAAAATTGTGAATAACCCCTCTGATCTACACATGCTTCTCAAGTCTCCCCATCAAACATATGATCACAGAAAATGGAGATGTAAACACCCCCAAAATAACCAGACATTGAAGTACCAATAAATTATTGTGGAACTCAGCTTGGCCGCAAGCAGGAATAAAATATATAAACCATAGTTCACAGTATCGGCCGATAGCTATACTATCGGAAGTACCAATAAATTATTGTGGAACTCAGCTTAAGCCCTTGCAATCTCCTTTCCCATATTCTCTCTTCTTCTTCTTTTCTCCTTCTCTTCTCTCCAAACTTCACTATAGAACTTGGATCTGGTAAGGGCCTTGCAAGGACGAGGTCAGTAATATCCATATACAGATTTTCTAAAGAGAGATGATAAAATCGGAATAGTGTGGACAACAATAGGATGTCTCCTGAACAAGCATGACACGCACAACTCGAGAAATATTTCAAAATTTAGTACAATGTGAAAGAGAAAGATACAAAAGACATGCATTTGAAGACCGCATAGCAGTACAATATAAGTTATATAACGCTATGCTATCGTATTATATGGACGTGCACTTTCATCGTAAACTCTTCCTATGTTGCACGAATACTCCTCCCAGGACAGTATACTTGTTTGACACTCCTATTAGATATGACTTGCCGATGTCTAGGGTCCAAAACATAGTTGAAGTAATTTTGGCATATATGTGATCGTGCCAAACATAATTGAGATATGAGAAAGTAACATTTCTTTGCAGTGATCCCTTACTAAAAAAATTGGGACCTAGTTACTCTTCCATATATATATATAGACAAAATATGTTTTTACGTGTGCATATAACCGAATCTGTATCCCAAAATTTTCTAAAATGTCATATTCTGAATTCCTATGTGTCTGTATCTGAATCAGTATAGATATCTATGCAACCTAGCTCTTAAAATGTCAAAGATTCTTGATGAAATTGAAATGAGAAAAGTGAATATAAAGTAGAGCAACTCTAGATCATGACCGACGATTATACATAGTTCAATAGTAAATTAGTAATCCATCATCTAATTGAAATGGAAACATCATGACCAGTAGCCATACATCAGGTCAAGAACTTTTACCTGGCCACAACTATTTCCATCATTTCCTGATCTGAAAGATTTTCAGGGAGCTTCTGACCTTTTGTCTGCTCGCTAAACGCCAACAACATCCTGCAAACTCCAGAAAAATGAATAATGAAGTGAGATGGAAAATACAATGATGGATTACAAGATTTTTCATATATATATAGCACCACATGATCCAATATAGTATAGAGTTGATACATATCTTTATTCACATATTTTTAACCATAAATATCATCTAGAAACGTGATCAACAGAGGCAAAAATAAAAAAGGAGGATATTACTATAGATAAGAAGAGTAAATTCATAATTTGAAAATTGTACTGATTGTAGAATCAATCCATGATTTTATGGATTTTAAGATTTTGGATGCCCATCCAAGCACCAACTATCAAGATCATGGAGTATCTTTTCCTAAAATCAGGCAATATCACAAAATTATTGTGATTTACTAGTGCATCCAAAAACACCATTATTGGTGTTAAAGAACTACTAAAGGTGAGCAAATTATGTGCATTCAATAAGAACTTTTTTAATGCAATGTTTATTAAAAAAAAGGGTTGCGTCCTAGTGCCACCAGATTACAGGCCTTTACAAAGTTTCAACACTTAACCTTGCTGCCATTTGTAGTTTCTGGTTATCTAAGATCCATTTTCTACTTGCGAAGGAGTGCATTTAAATGGTGAATTTTACCAACCAGTATATATACAAATAACATTCAACAGTTGGTCATGTCTTTTGTACCAGATACAAACCCTTAGAGCTCCTTTTAGATAATTGATGAGTGATGATTCTATTAATAAAGTCAATATTTCAGGACTCTAATTGAACTAGATGAGTAGCCTGTAAACCCAAGGATTATTTGAGGATTTTGATTACTGTTAATCTGTTACTTTTATCATTAATCAATCACTATTTATCATACTTAATTGAGGCACACCTTAAGTAATTCATATTTCTTATCATTCACAGTCGTATTCTCGCAAGTATGTTAAGTATAGGTTATGCCCACAATAAACGAAATATACTTTGATTATCACAATATAAGTAAAATGTATGTATATTGCTTTGTATGTCTAACTTTACTTTGTAGCAAAGTAATTCGGGTAACTGGAAGCAAGATTGGTCATAGACATGTGCCGATGATTGGAATGAATGATGTTGGGCTAAAGATACAAGAATTCAAGTCAAATAAAAGAAAAGATTTTCAAAGACTTTTGCTCGTGTAATTTGTTCTTGTAATGTCTTCAGTGAGGCGAGTGATATAACACTTAGAGAATGAGATGCACTTGGAAGCTCAACCCACCAAACCTTTTATTAGGTCCTAAAATATCTAAATTTTGCATGCATTCTAGTTAGAGGGTTCTCAAGTTAGGAGCTAGATTATATTTTCAAATAACTTGTAGCTTTACAATTACATTCAGTCCAATACTCCTTTACTTTTTTCAATCATATCTGGAGCTAGATACATTGTTGACTTGACTAGTTAATCGTAAACTAGACTCGTACCAAAAAATTTATATGTTCACAAGTTTTCCAAAATGTCTATAATATTGTCAAAAAATTAATATACAAGACTGCATATGTCTGCATAATCCTCTATGCGGTCCAGTCTGACACACCATCACTCTTTGAGCCATATCTAGAGCTACAAAGATAATTTTGATTTGATTCTTAGCTTCTTGGAAACTAGACTTCACACAAGACTGCACATGTGTGCATAATCCTCTATGCAGTCCAGTCTGACACACCATCACTCTTTGAGCCATATCTAGAGCTACAAAATTATTTTGACTTGATTCTTAGCTTCTTGGAAACTAGACTCGAGACTGTTCTATCATGACACATTGGGATAAATCAAACTGGAACTTACTCGAAAGTTTGCATCTATATCGAACAATTTTTCTTTGTTAAAAAAGAAACTTTGGCCAGAATTCCGCTTGCGGCTAATCATTCGAAAAAGTGTCCAACGGTCGTAAAATGGCTAGTTTGAGTTGGGGGTATAAAAGAAGGTTGTAGGGTATTTTTAATCATAGTTAAGCATCCCAACTTGCATATTATGAAGAAAAATGTCTACAACTATCTAAAAGCTTCCATTTGCCAAAATTCATCTAAGTGAGTAAAATTAAGAGCTTCATTACATCTTCATCTTGTACTCAAAAACATTAACCTTTTTGTTGCAAAAAAAAAGGTTTCTTCGTAAGGAAGTGTTGGAGTCTACGAGCACTCGTCATCAAGCTCGGGTTGAAGTTCACGAGCACTTCACACCTCGAGTTTGGGGTGGCGAACACTTGACACCAAGTCCGTGTTGTAGGAGTTGACAAGAGCTCGACATAAAACTAGTAGATGAGAAGAGGAGTTGGTGTACTATTTGCAAGACATTAGTGGATTAAATTCTGCGAGAGGACCGAAACTGGATTGCCACAAACCGGACCAAGATACATCATTGTATACATTTCTCTAAACTCTTCTCCTCTAAATTGCACTTATTCTATATATTCATATCATTTATACTGTGCATTGAACTTGTGTGGGACATTGTGATAAAGTTTGATATATTAATCACTTCTCCACTATATTCTTAGCTTGTGCACACAAGGTGTTTGATATATTTTTGAACATAATTTATTTACTCACCACCCTCTAGGTTTGCCTATATTGTACTTCATATACATAATATAATTTCTGGTTAACCAAAATTGAGCCTTACAAACCACTTAGGATCTTCAAGATGACCTAAAAGTTGTGTTTGGAGTCCTTGGACAGAGTGTGCCAATGGCAACTTGAGACAAACATAGCTTATACTAGTTTTTTGCTTGGAATTATGGATTCTTCTTAAGCTTGCACCATAACATGTTGAGAGGTCCCAGTTACACTATTGATGTTCCTGAGATAGGTTTGATCCTCACTTGTTTACACTATCATGCATTCGAACGTTGAAATTTGTCTGACCACTGTGCATGTGGTGGTTGTTGTAGCCACTTGAAACCATTCTACATTAACACTTTGCTAATCACAGCTCAATGGATTCAAGGCACTGCCGGAGATGGATGCTTCTTGAGGCTTACCACTAATACTATCTTTCA